>JACEII010000057.1:1149055-1178737 GCA_014332785.1 Antheraea mylitta | reverse complement strand
GATGATAATATAGATATATTGAAATGCGTTACTTATCATAATGTTACGTATCTATTACATCCTTGACATGAATCTACAATGTTAATTCCTGAGTCAATAAATCCAATGACGTAGTTTCCAATCGTGTCAGTCAAAAAACTTGCGAAAATGTCATATTTAATAATTATATATGCGTTTTGTTCCCATAAATAATAAGAAATATGATACATAAATATTTAATTTTCGTTCAACCTTCGTTTTATATTATTATTGAGACATTTTAAAATAACGGAATATTCATGAATTGGTTTCCTTTCTAAGAAATTCATGCATTTAGTGATTTTTATAGTAAACCTTCAGTTAATGTTTAAGCAGCAAAATGTAAATAATAAGCGTAAAAAAGAACAGTTTTGTAATATTTTTCAGATTATGTCTAAAAGAAAAAAAAACGATTTTGAAAAATAATAATGGATAAATCAATTCAGGCCAGTAATTCCGGAGATTAGATTCGACCAAAAATACCCGCTTGTTTATTAGTACCGTATAATAGTATAGATTAAAACCAAAGGCTGCCCAGGCTCGGCTAAGTGCCTTAAGCGCTAGCCTTAGTAATCTGGTGAAGCTGTTAAGGCCTTACTAGGTCAACAGCGTAATCAGTTCGAAAAAAAAAGCCCTGAGCATTTTTTGTCCGTTGGGCAGTTTCGTGACAAGTTCTGTGACAGTCAACACTTTAATTATCATATAATTTAATGTTGTTACTAACGTAAACTGAATAGAGTAAAAGCATGACGTAAATACCAGTAATTTTCAAAGTAATTATTGTATTTAAATCTAACGATATTCGCGATAATTGATTTGCCAATTCTAATTACAATGCAAAATTAAATATGACACTGTTCTCTCAAGTGGGCATAATCCTTGCCTCCTACGATGCAATAGAAATAAGGTTGTAACGTAGAGTGTTATATCCAATTATTTACGTAAAATACTCAAAGTATTTTTGTTGTGACCGAATTAGTAAAATTTACATCAAATTCTCATGGCTGGAAGCTGCCATATCTAATACTTATGTTTTAAAGGCTGATATTCTAGCAACTGCCTTAGGTTTCCTCGGTGTTAAACTAATATAAAACTTAATAATTATAGAATATAGCCTAGCGCCACCTTATAATCAGGAACAATAGTATTAGCGATTAAAAATGGATAGCAAAATAATCTTCTCTGTGAAGAGTATACTTAAATGAACCGATGTTACTTAATTAATGCCACTACACATTAAGCTTCGTGTGAGTCAATATTCTAACAAGATGGTGGATCCCTTGTTAGAACCTTCCAGTGAGTTTTTGTAGCATCTCAGAATTCCATGCTCCGTGGTATTATATTCCATTCACTTCACTTATGCAAAATAAACTAACTATATTACGTAAAACACCACCAAATTTACAAAATATAGAGTCAAATAACACAAGATTATGAGTAAAATAAGAAATCCACTACACGACAGACTAAAATCCCGCCAAAAATCCTTTTATATATTTTTTTTTTAACTTTATTTTTGGCAATCAATCTTTCCGATTATTACTGCCATTCTCACGTAGTCAATAATATCACAAACTTCGTGTAATCATTCCAATATTAAGCATAGTGTGAAACCATATTCTAACAAGATGGTGGATCCCTTGCTAGAACCTTCCAGGGAGTTTTTGTGGCATCTCAGAATTTCATGCTCCGTGTTATTATTTTCCGTTCACTTCACTTATGCATAATAAACTAACTATATTACGTAAAACACCACCAAATTTACACAATATATAGTCAAATAACACAAGATTATGAATAAAATATAAAATCCACTACATGACAGACTAAAATCCCGCCAAAAACTCACCTTTTATATTGTAATAAGTAAAATTCAAAATCCATTGCCAGCCCTAAAAATTGAACAAGGTGTGAAAATGACAAAAGAGGAATATCAAACGAGATCGTAATTAATCGGGACCTCATTAAGATCGTCATGTATATTCATCGAGTATTTTCCGTCACTCATATCTATTGTTCGTACATGTAAATTGCTTTACGTAGGCCTCTCTAAGGCATAATATAACGTGATTACTCTATGTAGTAAAATCCGCCGACAAGGTTGCGTGTGGTCGCTCTGCCTGAGAGATTTAGTTCATGGAAAATCATTATATTGAATATAAAATTTTATATGCGGTTTTCTATATCATATATATTAATTTTAGTTATACTATTGAATATGTTATTAAATATTTAATGTTAGTGTCCAATTTACAGTAAACAATTGTGATTACCAATTATACTATTTTCTTTAATAAATAGCTGTGCCTACAACTCCATCCGCGTGGAATATAATGTTAAAAAACACTGATTAATAAAATCATCTAAATGTATTAAGTTCATTTACTTCTATACTTTTCTCTGGTACTTAAGTCGCGTCGTCATTAAAATTACAATAATTTTTGATAGAGTAACTCGATTTTAATGAAACCAAGACTAAGTATTACTCAAGTATATGCTTTATGATTTTATACAATGCAATACTTTAGCAGTGATGAATATACAAACAGACAAACAGACATATAGACGTCTATAAAAATTATTGAAATGTGTTTTACCATATTACTTATTCAACATCTGCAACATTTTTTTTTTCTCAAACATCTAAAAACTACAGACATGCTAGTTTTGCTTTCTTATTATATGTAATAGATACATTACATTCAAAAATCAATCTGTATTTAAAATACTATTGTTGTTTTAATTCCTTCGTGTCCACTGAATTAATATAGAACAAATGTGTAACTAAAATAATAATTATGTTTGATTTTTTTTTTTATTTATTGTGCATCACTAAATAAAATTGAAATCACCAAAAATTGATCGTGGTTTAGAACAATTGAATTTAAGAAATAAGTCCGATTACATCACAATAAATATCTGGCATAGAAAGAGACACTAATAATGCTGATAGATGAATATGATATTTGAAAACATCATGAACTACCAACCGAAGGAATTTTTTATAGTTTTTTTTATATCATAAGAGGAAAACGAACAGGCGGTACACCAGATCTTAAGTAATCACCGCCGTCCATAGACCAGCAACACCAGAGGAGTCGCAAGAGCGTTGCAAGCCTGTGTTTGGGGGTGGCGGAGGGAGGAGGAGTAAGGGGAGCGGGGATGTGGGTCTCCGGCGCTCTCACTAACCAAACAAAACGCAACAATGCAAGCACTGTTACTTCACGTCGGTGTTTCTGTAGGTCGGGTGGTAGTATCCCGGGCGAGCCGACCCATTCATGCTGAAACCAGTATTAGCTTCAGCGTGTCTCTACCACCTACTACTTCTTGGGTAATAAAGTAATATTTAATCAAGAAACTTTCAGCAGTCATAGTACAAACTTGATATTAAAAACAACCAGTAACATCCTAATTTATTCCGTGATGAGTATCAGATTACTTTAATGGCCCATGTTATTATTCATGCTTCTGTACCGACCTTCTCCAGAAGATCGAACATCTGCCATTAAGAATTTTAACCTTTAATATAATAATCAATTTCGATACTAGTTTTTGATACAAAAATGTTTACGTAACTTTAAATTATCATGACCTCGATCCTTTAAACTTGACCAATAAATCAAGAAATATATTTCCTTTTATAATATGGCCACCTATCGCTACTACAAACCTTAACCTATTTTCTCATCGACCGCTTTCGAATAAATTCTCTTTTCGAATTCGATTTTACGAATTTAAAATTCGATCTCATTTAATTATTTGTTTTTTTATGTAAAGGTCACAGACGGACGTCTAAAACTTTCGAGGCCTAACTGATTAAGTTATGCACATATTTACATCAAATATCTAGTTATATAACTTCATGATACACTAGTACAGTAATAATTGTTTGAAAATATTGTTATTTTCCAATGAATTAACAACGCTAACATTATTATAACTCACTTTGTTCTATTCAGGTATGATTTCTAAATCGTTTTTCAGAAGATAAATTTGAATGAATATTGCCTAGCACTAACCAAGATAGTTTACTTACAAAGTCAGGTTGAATTTTTTTTTTATTGATTTTATTCTTTTTTATACCACATGGTAGCAATTAAGCGCGCAACCCTCCTGGATGAATATGGATATTACAGTTTATTGACGCTTGTAGTCCCAAAAACATCCTATGATCTATGCCAACTCATAACGAACCTGTTCACTTCCCTCTTAAGGAAACGCATTTTGTATTTTTTTTTTTTTTGGGAAAATATTAGCAGATAGTTCACACTAAATCATGAGCCACTGTGGAAGCTAACTCCGTAAAATTGAACCGACTATTTCGTGTATTAATTTGACATACAGAGCCTATACGAGTTTATGAAAAGCGAGTAGTTACACGCTTAATTGATATAATAGTAGTAAATGTTACAAACAATTTTTAGTGCGAAATTTATAATTTTTGAGGCATAATTATTCTATGTGATGAGCGGAAGCTTTTCTCTTGCACCTTGTGAGGAAGAAACACTGGTATGACTCTACGATAGTCCGAACGACTTTCTTTGAAGACCTTTTTTACTAAGCATTTTATCGTCTTTGACGAGAATATAATTTAAGATCAGTGGAGACTGATATCAAAATCGGCTATACGAATACTAAAAGCTACTTTAAATTATTGAATAAAATCTATACGAATACTCGATCACACTATACTGGGTAAAAGGAAGTGTAGTAAATTATCAAATGAAATCAATCATCCAATCTATTTACGAACGAATGTGTGTACGTCAGACTTTATATTAAGACAAACAACTATTATACTTTAATAAAAAAAATGAGATTTAGGTGCGAGTTTTACCAACTTTTCTAACCAGTCAAGGCTGCAATTTATGCGTCATAGTGTAATAATAAACGTACAGTGGTTCAATAGTACGAAGTATTTGAAATACAATAAATTTAGTATGTTGTGGAATTTTAATAAACTCACTTTCTGAACTAAGGAATTCACGAATCTATTTTCAGACATAAATCAATGGCTTAGCACAGCTGTATTTAAGGAATACATTATCACTTGATATCATGTGATATTTGGTCTGAACGCTAGAACATATAATTATTTCATTAGTAGCATAACCGCTACTTGATTCTCGTGAAATTGATTTGGATGTTTTATAAACAACACATATCTTTTGAATTACTTGCAGGCTTTCACTTGTTTTTTTTTTCACTTATAATTTTGATATTACTGCTTAATTCAACAACTACTTTTGCTCATTTTAAGTTACCTCTATTAAATTTGATCGTTATTGCGCAGTACATATGGAAAAGTATAATTATAATTTAAATAACAATTAGTTTACAATTAATCTTTTATCATTAAAGGCATAGGTTTTTTTGCTAGTAGGTAAGGATACGTAAATACATGTTAACACCAGAAAATGTTAAGCGATCTGTGTTAACTAACAAAAGTATTTCTATTTCAGCAACTCAAATAGTTTGAAGCTGCTACAAAGCTGTTTCACTATGAAAATTCGGCACTATGGTCAGTTTTATACCTATTAACATAGTTATGTGGTGTGGATGATAGAACCGCTCGCCGTCAAGGTCTACCGTTTGTTAACGTCTAACCTTCCGAGAGGCATTTGTTATTAGAACCGGCAATCAATGTTTCCTAACATACTCTGTTATATTCTACTACATAATATATACTATAATTGAAATAAAACTGAGTTAAAATGATTCATTGCTGTTTTAAAACTCGTTATCTATAATATTCAATATTATTTCATCTCTCTGTCTTAAGGTTGAATATTAAATATATAAAAAAATGATAGTTTTATGTTTAGCTCTTAAGTGGACTTTACGAGTACTTTCACGTCTCGATGAAACAACAAAAAAGCGTCATTGAAGCAGTCGTCATCATTGGCGGATGGTTGAACTCGTCGTTGCTTGACGGTTGAACTCATCATTGGCAGCTGGTTGAACCTATCGTTGGCAGATGGTTGAACCCGTCGTTGGCGCATGGTTACAACTGTCGTTAATAGTTGGTTGACGTTGTCTTTCAAAAACTTTACTATATACTTCTGCAATGTTAAAATGATTTGCTTTTTGTGTAAGAATTCCAACTGTACAAAACTTTTCACTACAATACATTTTTGTTAGTGTTATTTTTTTATATTTACACTAGCGGTTCCTGGGGACGTTTTCCCGCCCCGATAATAAAAAACCCTATTATCCGATCGCAGCCCCACCCACCAGGTACAACTGTGAATCTATACCATTCTCGGATCGACTGGAACACGCAGACAAAATTTCATCAAATCGGTACAGCCGTTTAGGAGGAATTCAGTGACATACACGCGTACAGAAGAAATTTTATATATTAAGATATTTACATATTGTTTATGATCAAAAACATGTTTTGATATTAAAACCAGAAATTACGTGTATCGGATAAAATTGTGTTTATTGTCACTTAAACAATGTTTCATTTCATTTTGATAGTAAACAAATATCAATATTTGTCTTTATTATACAGTATAGGTTGTTATTCTATATCAAAACTTGAATAACCGACATTGTTTATTTATTACGATATTATCGTCATAAATCACTTTACGAGTCAAACAATTTACAGGTTTATGACGACATTTAACAATATAGTGCTAAAACAGAATAATTAAATAAAATTAGATAGCAATCACTCCACTTTTATTCCAACAACTGAACAACAGCCTCGCCTCAGAACTACGTATGCCAATTCAATTCTACTCTCCCTCCTCTGTTGGTTTCTTCCTAACATTTCGCCTCGTCGCGCTCTACACTACGTCTAAATGCCCACCATTATGTAAAAAAAACTTCCGTTACAACATTACATAATTTAATATTCTAATACATTATTTTAGCATATTAGAACCGGTATTTGTATTTGTTATGGCTATAAAATATGTACCGTTCATTCAAACACTAAAATCTAATACCTTGAAACGAGCAAGTCTTGTATATTTTTATATTTGTACATATTCAGGATCTCGGAAACGGCGTCATCTATTCCTGTGAAACTTAGTACGTAGGTAATTTCGGGGAGGATAAATCGAGCTAGCTAGATTTTATTCATGGAAAACTTTTTTAACTGAGATTTCAGGCAATGAAAAAATATAGCTAGAATATGAAAGTAGATTTCACCGCCACTGTCAGAACAAAAATAGCTCAGATGGAAATTGGTTGTTTCGAAAATCCATGTAACCCCAGTTCGAATCTTAGTATATATATATTTTTTTAATGATAATTTTGTAAGGCAAACCTAACAATTTATTTTGATTAAATAAATAATGTTATTATTAATCTTTAAGATATCTTAAAAAAAATATATGTGAAAAAATGCTAATGTTGTGAGGCAAACCTAATAGTTTATTTTAATTTAAAAATGTTTTTTAAAGAACTGAGCTAAGCTCGGTTGCCCAGGTACTAATAATACACCAAGAACTGCCTTTTTATAAGTTATGTATTGCTTGTTAACTTATTATTATTTATTATCTATGTAATTACCAGTCTTATTTACCGATTTACCGACTCTGACGTCATATTAAATCTAAAAATTTTGATACGCAAAAAATACACGCCAGGACGCCATACGCCATAGAGAGCGTTATGTTTGGCTGTATTAGGAAAATGTAGAAAGAAATATGTGGAATTATCCATCAAGTGCCATACTCTGCAATGTGACTGTAAATGAAATATTGCACATAAAAAACATCTAAACGCGTAGCATGCGATGCAGTAACAGCTACAATAATAGAGAAGATATATCATCAGATGGCAGACAGGCCGCCCATTGTGTTCCAAGTAATTGCCTAACAGCATCCAGTTTTCTCGGCTTATCACTTTCAATGTGCGGAAGCGACATCGCATTTGCATGTTATTAATGTAACGCTTTGTTGATTATTACCATGTTAGGTTGACCACATCTATGAATCTATTTGGATATTTATATACACGATTTTGATATTATGTTTGATGCTTCATTACTACTGATATTACTATTTCATGCTTTTTGAAAATTATTAACATATATTAAGCTGTTGATGCAGTCAACGGGTATCTAATCTAATCACCCAAATCTATGGCTAACTTCAAATTATTGATATGGAAATAAGCTGCTTATATCAGCCCCTATGTGTGGATAATGTGGTAGAAATCGAGTGTTTTGATCGGCGGTATGTCGATTTAATAATTGCCATTTGACATCCTTATCATCTGATGGTGAAGGAAAATAGCGTAAGCAAAGCTAAATACTAATATATAAGTATGCTCACGCCTTCTCTCGGAAAGAAGCTTTAGGGTTCTTATAGTCTATCATTATTATTCTTCTTCTATTAATTCAACTGATTCGCAATTTTCAGTATTAAGTATACGATCTGATTAAAAATTTACAGTAAAAATACATAATAAATTCCGTTTCTGATCGGGCTGATAAAGTAGTTTAAGGATTTCTCCAAAATCTACCAAATGCTGGATCAGAGTCAGTTCATTCACATATATGATGTGAACTAATTGGAATCTAATACACCTATTCCTCAATTTACACTGAAGATAGGTCCCCAATAAAACCGTTTACAATAACATCTCCAATTTTTTATTAAAAAAACCGTGTAAAATAAATAAGTGGATAGGATGGAGTCATATTTGTAAGTTTTTGGAAATTAGTTAATTTATAAATCGTGTAAAGACCGTCGTTTTAAACAGTCGAGAATTAGGTGTATATCTATCTATATACCGTGTAATAATTAGAGAAAATACTAAAATGTAAAAATAAAACTAATTATCGAAATCATGGATTCCCTATCTTTAGATAGAAATCGACGAACAAGGTCGCGGAATAATAACATTAATTGTGTTCATATTACGTACAATTAATGTGAGACGGAAGATTACGTCTGTAGCTTATTTACGTAAATCATTAGTTTGATGGTGGTATCATTATGAGCCAAATAAGACCCTGGCAAAATAGTTTGAACAAAGTATTTATTGCGGTAGGTCAGCTATTATAACATCAATTCCATTACACCATCATATACCAGTAATACTATTCGGTAACGTCATCTTTTGTCACTTCCAATAACTACATTACATCCCACCCCTTTCCAATCGAGCATAATTGGTCACCTCTACTCTCCTCTCGCAACGTACATAGCGTCAACGTCAATTACATATTTTTTGCTCTTCCTTTCGCATTCCGCTCTCCTGATTCTGTTGAAGAATCTAGGAGATATTATCGCGCCATTATAGGTGCCATTAAAAGGTGGTAGAGCCAAGCTGAAGCTATTACTGGTTTCAGCATTAATGGGTCGGCTCGCCCGGGGTAGTACCACACCACCCTCTCACAAAAAACAGACGTGAAGTAGCAGTGCTTGCATTATTGCGTTTCGTTTGGTCAGTGAGAGCACCGGAGATCTACCTACCCTCCGCTTCCCCTTCCCCTTCCTCTTTCCCTTCTCTAACCCCTCGTCAACACAGGCTGGTAACATACTTACGACTCTCCTGGTGTTGCAAGTATCTATGGACGGTGGTGATCACTTAACATCAGGTGACCCATCTGTTCGTTTGCCTCCTATGATATAAAAAAAGGTGAAATCCTATCATTATTTGCTTCCCGTGTCCGCACGGTGGAGACGATAGTTTCACATTCCAGACTTTATAGTGACCCTAGTGAAGTTCAGCCGCAGTATGCTCCTGGATTGACTCTGGGCGGTTGTACGAGGTCGTGGATGCTGGAATACGCTCAACAGAACACCAGGTCAATGCAAGACTTCGCTTTATTCTCTTCACTTTTCTACTCGTCATTGTGACGACGAATACCCGCCGGTATTTGTATTTGTTATGGCTATAAAATATGTACCGTTTAATCAAACTCTAAAATATTAATAAACTAACTGCCTTTTTATAAATTATTTGTAAATTTTCGCATTACGGGACACTATACGACCTTTATGACTAACCTCGCAAAACGGATTTCTTCCAATAAAACTTTATACTAAAAACTTTTACAAGCATTGAATTAAACATAAACATAATTAGGAGTAAAATAAAAATGCCTTTTAACAACTTCCTTTATCCAATTATTTCTCGCAAACTACAAAGGTCAAACGCATCATTCATCATTCTCTAATACACGCATGTCCATTTAATATTGGCCTATGATTGTAGTAATTATGAAATCAGAATTGTCATAATTTTTTAAACGTTCAAAGGTCTGTTAAGATTGGTTCAATTTGATTACAATAGCAGGTAATATGTTAATAAACATAATAAGTACTATTTTTTTAATTATTTATTTATAATGATTTGTAGTCAACGTATACTTGGCCCAAGTGAATTGTTTGGTAATCGTTAAGAGAAATTGTAAGAAGTATCTCTTAAAATATCATCCAGTAAATCTGCCATGTATTATTTTTTATGACAAAGTGAATTCCAACTTACAAAAATAATCGTAATAATGATATAAGCCTTAGAACACTATAAAATAAAAATGATTGCAATTTTTTTTTCAATAGGATATTTTTACTTAGATATATAAAAACTTGACTTAAAACCTTCGGTCATAGTTATGGGTAATATTTCACATTATACTAGATAGTTTAATCAATAAACCAATTGCTAAAAGTTATCAGCCAGTAACATGTCCAAATATTATATTAAAGTAAATAGGTTTTGACCTTACAGTCATCTGAATCGAGTATTTCAGAACCCCAAAAGACATTTAAAATAAACACATTGCATTATGACTCAAACCTTCCTAATGTTAATAAAATACAGTTAGTTCAGAACAATTTTATGTATCAAAACAGTTATTTTCTTCTCCTGGAAATTTAACTTTGCTTTACTAATGGGGTTTCTGAAATATCCGATTCATCTATGGTCTCGAAAAATATGTGACTGTTACGTGTTGGTAAGAACTTCCATAATGCTCACTTCGCCTCTTAATATCTCGTATTACATTAATAACTTTGGATATAACACACATATAATAGAATTGTAAAATATCTGTCCTTTTTAGATTTTTGTGAACAAAAATATAGCCGATGTCTTGGAATAGGTAATAGAATATATTTCAATCAGTTTTAGATATATCAGTTTGTCTGTTTGAATACGTATCACTCTTAAGATTCAAGATAGAATCATAAACCATATCTTCAAATAACATTTAGTCTTAGTTTCATTAAAATCAGTTAACTCTATCAAAAGTTATTGCAATTTTAATGACGACACGACTTAAGTACGAGCGAAAAGTAGATAAGTAAATGGAATTAATACATTCAGATAATAAAATTAGTCACTTTTTTATATTAGGTTCGACACGATCGGAGTCACGGGTACAGCTAGTATCCAATAAAATTGTTCTTCAATTATTTGCTCGAAAGCAAAAGGAGAAATGAAATAGCATTCCAATTAAAAGTAAGTAGAGCTATCGCATCCGTTCGAAAGCCTTAATAGTAAGCTTCGTGACAAAATCAAGTTTTTATACGAGCTTTATAAATGTGGTACAATTTACGAGAGATTACATTTAATTAACCAGCACCTGAAGATTATTACCTTATAATGGATTCACTAGCTTCTACGATATAGATAATGCCATCTAATTCCTACTCAGATGATGTTATTTATTGTCTGTGTATAATGAAGTAATATAAGAACATATATTTATCGTTTGCATCAAGCGATTTCTTTTGGGGATGATGGCTTAATAGATATTGTGTTCGAATACTGCGTCTACTGACATAAGTTCTGATCTCTGCAAATGAGCTGGAGCTTTCTGTGATGGAAAACATCATGATTAGTTTTTATTTTTCGAACTGACTATGCTATTGGTCTGACGGGACTAAACAGTTTCACCAGGCTACGGTGAGCGTTTCAGGCACTTCCTCGCTTGGCAACAAAGCCAAGGGTGCCAGAGTGCCCGAGCCTCGGCTTAGACTGTTCTTGTGATCAAAACATATCATGATATTATGGGTGTTTTTAAGGCCGTCTGGCTAGCTACCACTCTTAAGTTGATAATCTGTCACTACGCGCCTATGAGTGTATTCTGGCAGCTGCACTTCACATATGAGTGTTTTCTGGCAACTGCATTTCACCTATGAGTGTATTCTGGCAGCTGCACTTCACCTATGAGTGTATTCTGGCAGTTGCACTTCATCAATAAGTGTATTCTGGCAGCTGCGCGTCACCTATGTGTATATTCTGGCAACTGCACTTCACCTATGACTGTCTTCTGGCAGCTGCACTTTGGTGTCACTACGTATCGATTTAGCGCATTTAGAATCTTAGATCACATCGTCATTTAACATTAGGTGAGATTGTAGTCAAATACTAGAATGTATAAAGTATAAATAACGAATTAATATATGACATACAACTATTCAAAATGGTTATGAAAGTGAATGTAGATAATGATAATGTTAAATAATCTTTAAAAGTCTATTATTAAAAGGAAATGTTCTTTCAATCATAATTAACTCACGTAACAAAAATAAAGGGATTTTTTTCTTAGTCTTATCGTCGAACTTGATGTTCTTATCCTTATAATTTCTAAAATATACATAATGCAAATAATTTTCCGATAATAAATATATGGAGGAGTTTTTTTTTTTTTTTTTCTCGAACTGACTACGCTATTGACCTAGCAAGGTCTTAACAGCTTCACCGGACTGTGCATGCTTGGTACACATATACGTTTCAACAACTCATACACATATGAATAGTTAGCTAGGTTAGCTGAGATAGGCCGCGATTTTGCATGCAACAGGTAACAGCCAAGCCGAGGTGTGCCGTGCACCCTTGAGCTGGTTGCCATAATGAAATCGGCTGAGTGCCTTAAGCGCTCGCCTTAGTAGTCCGGTGAAGCTGTTAAGACCTTGCTGGGTCAATAGCGTAGACATTTCGAAGAAAAAAAATAAATAAATAAAAAAACATAATGCAAATTCAGTTTAAAGTTGTTTACGTATCTAAAATAAAAGAGATGACTTTCGATAATAAAACTAAGTTACATGATGTATTATTATTTTTATATAAAATTTAAGGAATATTAACCCCTCATAAATGATGGGTAAACAAACCAAAATTATTTCTTACTAGAATCTTCTGTGACTTATAACTAAATTTATTTAGTTTTCGCTATTCGTCCCTGAGAGGCTGCGGTACCGTTATACAAACTGGAAGGGCGGGTCCACGGCTCAGCGTGTACTGTTCTTATGATTGCAGTTAATTCTGCAGTATCGGCCGACAGAGCTATTTACTATTTGATAAAGAGCATACGTTTAAAAATAGTGCATCCTTTGAAATTATACATAAAGTTTATTGTCATATCTTCGTGATAATATATTTATTAGAAGATGCTTACAAGGCTTCATAATTATAGAATCGGTATTGGATTATAGCTCGATTAATATGGCTACTAAATTACTACAGTTCACCAGTATGCGATATTTTCATAGCGTGTTTTTAGTAACATATACAATTTTAAAATTAACTAGTATATTATAGCTATAATTTTAAGCTTAAAAGAAAATATACTTTTTGAAAGTAAATAAACCTACGGTTCACCAGTACGCGATATTTTCATATTATGTTTTAGTAGCATAAATATTCTAAAATTAAGCAGTAATTATGCCAATAATTTTAAGTGAAACAAGAAATATTTTATGAAAGAAAAAAGTCTTTCTGGAATGCCCACATCACTATCAGTTTTCTGAAAATGTATTGTCAGGTAGTATATTTTTATATTATAATCAATATATTTTCTTCATTAAATTATAAAGCTACGAAACATATCATGAATATCGGTAGTATATTCTTTGATTTACATTTAATTATTGATGATATATCGATAGCTATTGAGTTCAAATTTAATTATTTAAAGAATATACTCTACTATTCCTAGCGCATGAATTAGTAGAACGAATAGTAATCGAACAGCCGGTTCATACACGGGCACAGGTGTTCCAAGCCGTGGGAAGGCTGCCTTGATCTTGAAATAAGAATTGTCCGGTGCTTTTTACTGTCTCTTTCATCTGGTCTTTAAAATTTATAGTAATTGGCATGGGAAACTTATTCTGCGAAATCAATTTTTTTTATTTCCTTTCATTTAAATACCAGCCTATATAGATACTTGCATTTAATCTAAATAATTAATTCTTTCGGTGTGTATACTTTTTACTTTGATAAAACTAACCTTTAAAGTATCAATATAAAAGTGACTACACGATAGAAGTGAGAACTTCCCATAGAGTAATATGCAGCACAAACTGTATGTGTTAAATATTACACGGGATATATACAAAAACACACGCCCGATCACCGTTTTTTAAATATTAATTTTAAAATTCTCGGGAATTAATAAAATAAAACCACGCGGTCTTTGTCTCTCGTTTTTCAACGCGAGATTCCTTCGGACACAGCGCGATCTAGTAGCTGACTTTTTGCGCGATAGACAGATTGACATTTTACTCATCCAGGAAACGATACTAAAACCGAGTATGCGTAATCCGAGAATCGCGAATTACTGTATTGTTAGAAACGACCGTGTCTCCCGCGGGGGTGGCACCTTAATTTATTTCAGGCGTTCACTGGATTGCATGCCGTTAGATCCGCCCGCGCTTACTCATATGGAAGTGTCAGTATGCCGCGTTGGTATGACGGGCCACTCTGATATTATTCTTGTCTCCGCGTACCTATCACCAAATAAAGTGTTGCTCGAATCCGACCTGCAGGCGCTATTTAACTTAGGTAACTCTGTCATTATAGCGGGGGTCCTCAACTGCGGGAACGTCATCTGGAACAGTCCGTGTACCTCTCGTAACGGGAGGATACTCGACGAACTAGGTGAGGCTCTCGTATTTGACGTCATAGCCCCTCCGGAACCCACGCACTATCAAGATCACTGCCGACCGTCAGTTTTAGATGTAGCCTTATTAAAAAATGTCGCGCTTCCTGTACGACTCATATCAGTCGTACACGAACTCGACTCGGATCATCGCCCGGTTCTATTACAGTTAGGACAGAATTCTGATTTTAGTCCGACGCCGATCAGAGTGGCCGATTACGCGAAACTTAGTGAATATTTTAAAAATAGTCCGTCGTCTAGTAGTTTAGACAGGATTCTCAGGTGTTGGTGTCCAAAGCCGACGCAGATTCGGCCATCGATTCCCTGGTTGATTATCTCCAGACCGCCGTCAGGGAGACCTCGAAAGAGGTACAAGCGGCGAACGAACGCCGTTTTATACTCCCTGATGACGTGAGAGCATTGATCACGGAAAAGAACGCCGCGACTCGTGCTCACGACGCTTACCCGACCGCTGAGAACCGCGAACGCTTAAGTTTCTTACGGAAAGCAGTTAAGTCTCGTATTTCTGAAATCCGGGGTGACAGGTAGGACAGGTTTCTGGAAGATCTCCAGCCGTCTCACCTGTCATTCTGGACCCTCACGCAAAAGTTTAAGTCCAATACGGTCATCCCAATGCCCCCTCTCGATAGAGGCCCCGGGTTGCCTCCCGCGTTCGATAACACTGACAAAGCAGAACGTCTCGCCGCGAGTTTAGAGAAATAGTGTTCGCCAAACACTGATAATACTGACCGTTCCATCATAGAGTCGATCGAAACATCCGTAGAGCATGCACTCGCGTCTCCCCCGGCGGTTACCCTAACCCCAATAACGTTTGACGAAGTCTCGGCTGCCATCAAGCGTCTCAAACCTAGGAAGTCCTCAGGTCCCGATGGGATCAGGAACGAGGTTCTGAAGATCTTCCTGACCGCATCATAGCTCTACTGGTCTGCATCTTTAATGCGGCCATGTCCCAGGGTCATTTTCTAGCCGTCTGAAAGAGGGTCGTAGTGATAGGAATTAACAAGCCCGGCAAGAAAGCTACGCTTCCCGATAGCTATCGCCCGATTAGTTTGTTAGATACACTAGGGAAACTTTACGAGCGGCTCCTTCTGAACCGTCTCCAGGTTACGATAACGACCGTAGTTTAATACCGCCTGAACAGTTTGGATTTCTCGACAAACACTCTTGTCCGGATCAAGTACTCCGCCTCACGGAATACATCTTTTCTAATATTAATAAAGATCCGCATCCGGAGCCGGATCCGCCCGTGAGAAACACTAATCTGAAACGTACGATAGCTGTCTCTTTCGATGTCGCCAAGGCCTTCGATAAGGTCTGGCACAAAGGGCTCATATATAAGTTAAATCAAGCCGGTATACCCGATAGGTTAGTTCACATCATTCGTGATTATCTCGCCGATAGAACCTTCCGTTTTAGAGTAGACGGCGAACTCTCATCGCCCCGTCCGATACGCTCAGGTGTGCCACAAGGCTCAATACTCGCGCCCACCCTCTTCAACCTGTTCATCAGCGACCTACCTAAGCTCCCGGGAGTCGAGGTAGGTACCTATGCTGATGATACAGTCATCTACGCCTCTGACTGGCGGCCGAGTGTTCTCAGAGATCGCATCGAAGAAGCCGTTAGCACACTCGGTGGTTGGTTTCTTCGATGGCGTATAGGTATTAACCCCGATAAGAGTGCCGCGATACTCTTCGATCCTAGAACTCGCGATAACAAGTTAAAGCCCATAAGGCTATATGATTCCGAGATACCTTGGACCACCGAGGTCAAGTATCTCGGCTTCACTTTAGACAATCGTTTAACGTTCGAGCCACATGTTAAAAGAGTGCGAGATAAAGCCGCTATGGTTTTGGGTCGCCTCCATTATTTACTTTGTCAGAATAGCAAACTGTCCCTCAGACATAAGCTCACAATATATAAAGTCTGTATTCATCCAATTATGACGTATAGTTGTCCGGTTTTCGCCCACGCGAATAATCTCGATAAACTTCAGGTTTTGCAGACCCGGGTTCTGCGTAAAATCACCGGTGCTCCTTGGTTCGTCCGGAAGGCGGATCTCCTCAGGGACCTGGAGATGCCGTCTATCTGGGCGTATATAAAATCACTTACGAATAGCTATTTCGAGCGAGTCGCGATTCATCCCAGTCCGTTAGTGGTATAATCCGCAAATTACGAACCCGTACCCAACGCTGGGCGATATAGAAGACGTCCGCGACATATTTTTACCGATCCTCCCGACGATATCACGTCAGCGAACGATCAGTACCAGCCTGTCCCTCGTAACAGAGCGTGCTCACGCCCACGCCCGCGTAACCACAGATCGCGCCGCCGCGGTCTGGGGGTTAATTTCGCTCCCGCACACCCGATTAGGCCTCCCACGGCAGCGGCTCAAGCCTAGGTTCGATCCCTCGGTAGGGAGCCCTTGAGTGCGTTGCTTGCGCGATACGGTGACACACCCATACATCACTGCTACAACACTACACGATCACCTCCACACACGTGCACGCCTACACGCTACACATCTTGGTGGAAGGGTTATTTTTGTTAAATTTTTTTCCCTTATCGAACTGAAAAACTCTCAATTTTTCCGACAAAAATACATGGAGGAGTTGTTGAGGCGGATATGCTTGGTACACATATACGTTTCAACATCTCAAATATATATGAATAGTTAGCTAGGTTCGCTAAGTTAGGTCGCGATTTTTGCATGCAACGGGCAACAGCCAAGCCGAGGTGTGCCGTGCACCCTTGAGCTGGTTGCCAATATAAAATCGGCTGAGTGCCTTAAGCGCTCGCCTTAGTAGTCCGGTGAAGCTGTTAAGACCTTGCTAGGGCAATAGCGTAGTCAGTTCGAGAAAAAAAAACTAAAACACACTATATTATAATACTATTATAAAATAGTAATTATTAAAACCATGCACTCATTATTATTTTTACACGATTCAGTGTTTCACCAACCCGAGCGCGTTTGATGTCGAGTCCAGCCGAGTTAACCCGATCCAGCGTCACTGATACGAACTTGACGGTATACAATGAACTTGGTGTAATAGAATCTCTGTTTCAAACACACTTTCGCCTTTTAGTAGGTTAAACCGATGATGGCTTAGCGGTAGCGTATTTAGTCATACAATTAATCGATTTTGGCTTAGAATCCTTGGTATGAAGCAGAAGTGGAGAAATAACACAAGATGTTTATTATTCTCAAGCTAAAAATCTTTCGCCAAACATATATGTATCCAGTAGTTGTACTTCAGAATCAGTCCTCTAGTTTTTTTTTTTGAACTGAACTGAATACGCTATTAACCTAGCAAGGTCTTAACAGCTTCACTGGACTACTAAGGCGAGCGCTTAAGGCACTCAGCCGATTAAGCTCCTTCGATAGGTTTACTGTGTTAGCATCCATGATGCTAGATCAGTTTGTCGTCAAATAATAAAATCTATGAGGTATAAAAAAGTAATAAAACTGAATATTACACGAAAATGTAATATAAAAGGACAAATATTCTTCAAAGTTTTAATTATTCAAGCAATTATACGTTGCCATAAAACCTAATTAGGCTTTGATAGCTCACTCAAATATTTTAACATCAAAACTGTTATCTAAATAATAATTAATTCATTGGGTATACGTTCTAATTTTAGCACATAATTATTGACAGAGTTCTGTATAAAAAATGTTGGGTGACATTAACTAATCTATTCACAACCCCTTAAGTTGAAAATACATCGCCAAGCACATATAATTGAGTTCCGGTAACTGCGCTTGCGGGGTTGGCTCCGTCTGAGTTTAGTTTATTTACTATCTTAGTTCACACCACAATTTAAGGTGAGATTGTGGCCAAATGATAAAACTTATAAAGTATTAAAAAAGCAAACGAGATTTATTTTCAGTAATATCTCTTGAAAATTCCAATCAAAAACCGTAAGGTAACTTTCGAATTCGTTAAAATAAAACAACGAACATGGACATTTTCAAATTAGCATATATCGGCAAGTTCAGTATATTTGCATTCTCGTCAGCTATTTTTTTATTTTTCAAATATTTCTGTACCGGTTTTAAAATTATTGTAAAGGCTAACAGTACAATTCATTTGCTCGATATTTACTGTTATCAACTGCGGTGAATTTATCTACATTTTATTTTTAATACAGCCACCGATGGTGCTGCATCCGCCCAGACCGTTATGTTACAACGATGTATGAAACCATTCTGTATTAAATAAACTCTATTAGTTTGATAGATGATGCTATCTTAAACACTGTCAGTGATTTTTCTGGCAGTGCCATTCGCTTTGGGAAGACATACACAACTAAAAACTGTAAAATATTTGTTGTAGCATTCTTTTTCTATTCATGTTTGTCAAAAATATTGTCCATTAAAAAGTTTCATACAATGTGCAAAGTTACTACCCCAATGCAGCCACAGTCATTATCAAAGATTTGTAATTACCATTGAAGCAATGATTTTAATGACAGTTAATTTTCATAGTAATCACAGGAATTGGTCATGAATGCTTTCATATCAATTAATGGATCAGGCTTCATACTAATTGGATCAAATTTAAATATACTTTATCTATTATAAGGTATCCAATGTTGGACATAAGTATTATACGAAGATCGCATGCGCTGCTCGTATTCATCAAAATACTCTAATTTTTATGAGATCGTCGGTTCACATTGTGGCAAGTCTGTTCTTGCTGCATCTTCTGATAGCATGATCGTCACTGGAGAAATCTTCAGCCCCAGAAACCATCTGTTCTGCAAACAAAATGCCCGGCCTACTAACACTTATATGATTATGGGATTCATCGTATAATGCTTTTTCAGCCAATTTCCTCATTCCTGATTCAGTCGTGCCGAGAAAATCCAAGCATAATATTAAATATATGCATTTTATATATATAATATATTCAAAATATATTTCTCACTATACTTACAAAACCTTCCGATACCATATTCACCTATTTGTTCATTCGATAACCGCGTCATCCCTGAAAACCAGATTACCAAGTTATTTCTTATCCACCCTTAATTGCTTAAGACTTGTCTCACCCACCTGTCGATTATACTAACATTTTTATTTTCCATTACATGGGAAAAACTCGCAACACCTGTATTACAATGCAAAGCTCGTCGTCGATTAAATGGTGAATAATTTCTTTCTCGAGATCTCATGTTTATTCAAACACTATTATTAATGATAATAAACCATAGTTAAAATCAGAATTAGCCTTTATTTTAGTTGTTTTAATCGCTTTATTAATATTATAATTAATGAGACTGGTATTTTATATATAAAATTGTAACCCTTCAATGCAGATGCGTTTGTCAAAAAATGTAGCACTCGGCTACAAAAAAAACCTAAAGACATTTCTTAGTTAGCCTATAAAGTTGCTTATCTTAATAGTATATTTTAAATACAACACATATACGCTTAAGACATACATTTTAATAAGCAACAATTCTAACAGAAGCCTATATTTCTAACTATACCTTAATGTGCATCAGATAAATGTCTGGTTACCGTATGTTTACATAAAATTTTCTTAACTCACCGTCTTATAAGGGTGTTGCATTAAAATGACACCGTGAAAGGTGGCAGAAAGCCACGTGGCCGAAGATAAAGGTGCTATAACCTATGATAGGTGTTCATTGATCATTCTATAAATGTAATGATTAATTATGAATTTATTTCAGCAGGCGGCAGAAACTGCAGATGGTTATAGCTTCACATCCGGTGACATCGAACACGATTGACAGGCAACTTTGAAATGTAAGGTTAAGAGTATAAAAGCAAAGTAGCTGTGGTTCTCATTACATCAAGTTCTTTTTCTAAAAGTGTTTATATATAAACTTAAGTGGAAGAAGTAACTACTGTGGAAACTTTGCAATACATTTTACAGGATCTCTTTAGGTTTTTAGTTTTGTACAATTATGTTGCTAAAATTAAATTTCAAAGTTTAAACTTAAGGAAATAAATATGGTTAATACAAAAGGAAGAACAAACAAAATGCATTCTTATTTTAGATCAAGCTGTTTCTGAAAAGAGTTTACACATAAACTTCAACGGTTTAAATAATTACTGTGGAGATTTCACTGTACATTTCACAGGATCTCTTTAGGTATTTCGTTTCCCCTGGATCTACGTGGCGCTGAATTAGCCAATATATTAAATGGAAGATATTCTTACTGGGGAATATCTCCTCACAAACGATATTCATTCAACTCATCTGCTCATAGTCGGAAGGACTGATCGCATGATATAATAATATATTTAAAAAAAGGTATTTAGTTCCGTAAAAATGTTGCTAAGATTTTATTTTATTTTATTTCTCGTGGGATATATTAAAATCTATATTAAACGCGTAGAAACTGCGCGCAAAAGCTAGTTTAATATAAACAGGTACAAGCAGAATACTTTATTGAAAGTTAGAAAAATTATTCAGATAACATAAAATCGCTTTTTCATAAACGCTATATCTTAACCTTTCATCCCTCGACCAAGTTGCTAGGACTAACAAGATTAAAACAGCTAGAATTGCTAATTACTTGGTCTAGGTGCACACTGCTCACTAATGCGATTATGGGCTAACCACCTGTCTGAAATATTCATTTATATTGCTTTTTTCACATCCATATATTTCTGCTAACAATGTTAACGAATCACACAACTCTTTCTAAGAATTTCCACGTTACCTGCATTTTCTAACACCTTGTCTAGGTGTATTACTGAAATTGTTATACTTATTTCAACTTTTTCATTTTTTGTATACCACCTTAACCATCCGCTATTCCACGCGTATTTGTCATTATTTTTACAATAATTTAACTATAGCAAAATGGGTATTGTATAAATATTTTCCGTATTCAAATGCATTCTATAACTACCAATATTCGCGAGATATAATAAAATAAATAGATTAAAAACCTTCACTATGAACAAAATACAAGTGTCAAATATACTAACATTTATTTTTGTATATATACATACTATCTGTTACCCGCGGCTTCGCACGCGTTTTATAAATAAATTTAAAAATCAAAAATATTTTTATCACACGCACATCATCTCCTGTAATAGATAACGTGTACATTATATATGTGAATACTAATAGTGAATCGAATGGGATGGGGTTTATCATCAGCCACATAACTGGAACCTTAAACTGTTATATATCACCCTCAATGATCACTTACACTATATAAGAAAGTAATGAAAATATATATATATATATGTAAGTGAAGCTTATATTGTACTAGTACCATTATGTTACCCATTTTGCCATAACACCATTAAAGTAACTATATATTGCAATTACATTATTTCGCTAAAGTTTTTATTGATAATTTTTCAATTCATCATTTGACGTCTGTTGTCGGTTTGATCCTTTTTTATTATAGGTAATTCTTGGATGTCCTTTGGTATAACATTTAAACATCAATCCAATAAAAACAAGTATAACAATTAAAGTATCCTGAGCGAGACATAAAAATCGGGACAAACGCACACCATCTTTTTAATGATAGCTGAGACCAGATAGGTATCTCTGGACCCGTTTCATTGCAGTAACTCTTTGACATTTACGCGAGTATCTTTTTTAGGGTTCAGTTAGTGAAATGTATGAACCTTCATTTTTAATTATATTTCATTCCGAGTTATAAGTACATGATGGTCGAGTAATTTGACAAAAGGAATGTCAATTCGACTTCTGCAGGTTCGAACCCCAGCATTTACCAATGAAGTTATCAGAATTCAATTACATTTACTAATTTAAATTGATATCACATTCTGCCGATGCTGAAAGAAAAATTGTGAGGAAACCTGACCCAGAGAAATGTTCTTATGGTACCATTGTATGTCGTAAATTATGGAACTGTGGATTTCTTGGACCTTGGAATAATAGCCAGTAGTACATAGTGGGTTGACGTAACGATTATGTAATTTTAATTGTATTTCAATGTATTCTGACAACTATACATTGGGTAAAACACCAGCAATAACAGGTGACAAAAACGACTGTAAATCTATTATTACGATAATAAAACTGTAACAAGGCCAAATCTGTACATTAAATATTTTTTGCAAATTTCAATTGGGGTAGACTTTGTTATCGATATAGAAGCCAAAAATAATCTTTTTACAATTTTTGTCTGTCTGTCTGTTCCTGTGAACACGTATCACTCTGAAAGTACTGAACCAATTTTAACGAAACTTGACACAATGATAACCAATATTAAAAGATTACATCTATGATACTTTTTGTCCCATAAAACGCAAGGGGTTCTCCAGGATAACGGATTAAAATCTAGAATTTGAATACGTATTACTCTGAAAGTACTGAACCAATTTTGACGAAACTTGACACAGTAATAACTCATATTAATTATTAATAATAGTATTACAAGTATGTATTTATCTCCCAAATAGTATTAAACGTATATAATATACAGAACCCAACGTTATTATGAAGGTATATTCTTGAACTTTAATCACTACAGGCGGAGAAATGATCTCGAGCTATTTTGTCAGGGTCGCGAGAAATGCGACCTTGAAGGGACACCGACCGAACCAAAACTCGGGGCTCGTCGACTTTTTCATCAAAAAAATTAAAAAGGACTGAATTCTGCTCAATTAAATAAGTGAATGGAATGAGGAGATAACTTTTTACATATGCTCGTTTACTTTATTCCCCTTAAAATTAAAAAAGTAGTTGTAATTTTCATGAGATTCTCATTATTGTAAATAGGTTTTTGTACCTAAAAAGGGTCTAATATAATGTATAATAAATAAATGATTTCTCTTTCAATGTCATATCGTACCGTAAATATGTCAAATGCGTACTCCTTCCTTTTCTATTTGTACAAATATTATAGCAATAATGGATAAAACAATTTTCCTTAAAATACATGCTGTTTTTTAACAAAAGACAATCACTTATCAAAAATACAGTAGATAATTTTATTTCTTCTATTTATTAACCACACTGACAGTAAAAAACGTATCATATTTGTTGCGTTGATTTTCCGATTTTTATTGTTTATGTAAATGTTATAGACTATCATATTGTATTTGTTGGTAAAACGACATAGCATCAGGACAATCGTATGGTAATTTGTGATAGTCATTGCTGTTTCAATTTAATTAAATTGAATGTTTAATTTCCAATAAAGAGTAAACTGCATCTTCTTTCGACGAAACACCATAAAACTTAGCATCCGTATGTGTTTAACAAACAAAAAATTATGCTATATATTTTACAATATTTTTTTTGTCTCTACCTTACCTTGTTTAAAGTTACAATGTAGCCTAAAATGTTAAACCCGGTAATTCTAGAGGAGAAATAGCTCTCAAGTGTTTGTGCCGGAAAGCACAAACAGGTGTATCGGGACTGATTATTAACTTAAGGTTGGTTAGCTAGCCGTGACCTTCTATGGCTAGAAAAAGCCCTACAACTATGGTATGTTTCCATCACGATGTTTTCCTACATCGCTTGTTCCGACTCAATTGTAAGATAGAAGAATTCTACAGGTGATTGATGACAGACAGTAGGTGGTAGAGTCACGCTGAAGCTATAACTGGTTTCAGTATGAATGGGTCGGCTCATGAGGGGTAGTACCAACCGACCCACAAAAAATCGACGTGAAGTAACAGTGCTTGCATTGTTGCGTTTCATTCGGTTAGTGAGAGTGCCGGAGAACCACCTACCCCTCCCCCTCCCCCACCAACACAGGCCGGCAACGAACTTGCGACTTCTCTGGTGTTACTGCTGTCTATTTCTTTTTTTTTTTTTTTCGAAATGTCTACGCTATTGACCCAGCAAGGTCTTAACAGCTTCACCGGACTACTAAGGCGAGCGCTTAAGGCACTCAGCCGATTTTATTACTGCTGTCTATGGACGGTGGTGATCACTTAACATCAGGTGACCTATTCATTTGCCTTCTATGATATAAAAAAGACCTTTGACTTGCGGGTTGTAACTAACCAAGTCACCGTTAGATGACGTTGGATTTTATTTTATATATTATCTTAATTAATTTTATATTGTAATTTAATGCGAGTGAAGTCGCGTTTAACTATTAGTATAAATGCGTATATATTGCACGCTTTAACTATTAAACTGATCATCAAATTTTGTATAAAAGTACAAAGAATAGCTTTCTTCCATAGTATTATTTCCGATAGATAGCTCAAATCGGCATTAATGAGAGAAACACCGCGGACAAAAGCTAATAAAACATAAAGTAATACATATTACTATTAGAAATAATAGACATAAGTAATATCCTCAGTGAAAAAACTTAAGAAAATTACTCCGTGTAGTTTAATTAAAAAGGAAATAGTAATAAAATATAAGCACCTCCTTCCATGAGCATCTTATCATTCATTTTATAAGCGCGATACATACAGCTGCGAAGCACCCGTTCTAACGCAACCTACAACTATAAATAGGTAAGCAGATGTATCTACTAATGTATCAAGCTAATTCAAAAGGTCAATACATACCTCCATCTACATATTCAGCAACACAGGTAATGTAGTTAACGTAATTTCATGTGGCAATTTATAACTTAGAAGTTTGCACAGTCTAAGGACAAATTTCTATATATTTACCAACAAATTATTAAAAGACTAAATAGTATTTAAATTAAAAAAAAAGGTTTAGCTAACTGATGTCTGACTTACTGGTGTCCTCTTAGATTAAGATTTATTTGTATCCAAACAATTTGTTTAATAAATGTAATTAAAATATAATACTTCATAAATTTGCCTTTTTTTTTACGTGGGGAAATCCCTTATGGATACCCACCCTCCCGGGGGAGAGGATGGGTTATGTCCGGCTTGCACGGACTAAAACCCCACGGTGTACCTACAGACCGTAGTGTTGGGGCGGCAAGGGATCGTGCTAGGCTATTCCCCTTAGATAGCCGCCCCAACGGTCCGCCCGGCGGAAGGTGGCCGCCGGGCTCCTACCTATAGAGAGGCACCTGGGTACACGCCAGCTGCCTCCCCTCGTCCGCCGGACCTGTGCAATGAGGGGATGAACCCCCCGACTACATCCCCTCAGGTCCGGCTACGGTGGCAAGAGGAGTTGGGCAAAGCGCCGCCTCCTCCTGCCGGTCCTCCGTTGGCGAAGACGGCCACTGAGGGGATCCGCCTCGCGAGCCCTCTCCGCCGCCTCCTTTTGCGAGATGACTTCCTCGCAAAAGGAGGCCACAGCTCGCCACGCCTGCTCGCTGCCGAGCATAGACGAGACCACGCTCGGCAGCGACAAATCCTCTCCTACCGCCACCGCCAGAGTGCGGCGCTCCACCTCCCACGCAGCACACTCAGAGAGAGGTGCAGGTACCACCCGAAACAACCGTGTCCGGTCAGTACCTGCACCAGCCTGAACGACAGGGAGCCCCATCTCCTCCCAATCCACTCCCGCAGGACCGGGCGGACGGCGTCAACGGTGTGCGTCCCGAAGCGCGCGTCCGCCAGGTCCTGCATCCACCTCCCTATAGCCTCCTCCCGCAATTCCCTCCTTTTAACTTCTATCTCCCTGGGAGCCGGAGGCTCCCCACTACGCTTCCTCGCCGCCGTAACTTAATCACTTTTAGGTTAAACATGTCGGATCAGTGAAAAATCAATATTAAAAATGAGCGAGTGACTGAGACTCGCGACAGTAGAAAATTCTACAAAAATATTGACAGAATTGATAGATTGAGGTTCAGTTCTTCGGTTGCCAGTTTATTCCATTGTTAGAACGATTTCGTCTCATTATTTTCATTATGAAACGACTCGATCGTTATTACAAGCTTTATATTGAAAGAAGCGTATCCGTTTCCGTTCACTTTTCTTTCTAACTTATATTGCTATCACTTTCGCACATCCTACGATTCTCCGGGGGACGGGTCTTAAGAACTTCTAATGAGGTTAAGCATTGTAAATTTTCATATACGTTTTAATATAGGTAAAACGCGTCTATTATATCCTTGCAAGCTGAATGTCGTAAAACATAATTTTGTATTATACAATTAGATTTGAGTCGTAAAAATAAAATATAGTAATAGACTTTGGAAGAATTTTATGCATCATGTAAATTGACTGGTTACCAACACAATATCTTTTTTAGCATTAACGAAACTGCTTAAAAGACTGAACAGGAATATTTTCTCGTAGAATTAATTAAATTTATGTACGTGATATTTCTTAACCATTCTAGAGGAATTATGTCCATTGCATATTTTTACACAGTACTATAATAAAAATCATAACTAAATGTGGAGGGCTTATGTTACTCGCGTCCGCAGGAAGTTTACCTCCCATTCTCCTGCTCTCTGGGTGGTGCTAAAGAGTAACAACCTTTTGGTCGCTGCACTGTTCCACAAATCAATTGAATCTCGCAGCAATAAATGGAGTAATACTTCAACTGATTACTCCATTTTAACCATACGATTAAATAAATAACTAAATGTACTTTAATCTCAAAGTAAATTCCTGTTATGGATACCAGGAGTAAATAATCACACAGTTCAAATCACAATAATCCTTTTATCATAACAGTTTTAACAAAATTAACCTAAGCATGTACGTATAACGCATTAGGTGACGTAGGTTCGAATTCTTACAGTGAGATAGAGTTTTCTGTAGAAGATATATCATAATGAAACCTATAAATGTAGTAATTTTAAAAATTTACCTGATAATGTAACCCTCAGGTTGTTAAACTGTCACAAAATATTTATAAATGTGTTCTAGCGGCTACATTTTAAAGTCAATTCTCAATCTAGGCTTAACGTGCTTACCTGCTAGAGTTAAAGTGAGTGAAGGGTTATTTAACTTCATCCCATTTCCTTTTCACTACCTAAATACGCGGGCTGGTACATAGATTTACAGTAGCAATCATCCTGTCAAGAACAAAGAAGTTAGAAAATTCTTATCTCTGTCGTATTGTAATGATGTGGAATCGCCTCCCAGTGTGTTCCTTTCCTCTAACGAAATCAGGTCCTTCAAACGAGGCATTAAGAGGCACTTTTGCAAGTCGGCATGATGGTGACGATTGCCGTTGTATTTAACACCGATATCCGCCATTATTTTTGGATTGTACCGTACTTTCCATCAGGCATGGTGCGTTCATTTTGCCTAGCTTGTATTAAAAAAACATCTTAGACCACACCGTCATATAATATTAGGTCATCAAACATTAATGCATACAACGAATAAAAAGTATCAATTGAGTATGTGTCCAACAAAATTAAATATAGAAAATATTTCTTTGTTATTGATACATAAGTTCAAATCACCAAAAAGCAACTTTATACTAATCTACATACGAAATGAAATCGAATGTTATAAAGCAATACGTAGAAAAATTCAATATATTCAATCAATGCACAATTAATTGGAGAAATAACCGAGGCATTTCCAATAAGTAAAAAAAATACTATATACTTTTTGTCGACTTTTGTTAGTTTCGACTTTTTTTTAAAACTCATCTTTAGGTAAAGCCTAAACATACAATTAAAGGACTCAAAGTATACCTAGACTCAGAACAATCGTTTGTAGGTTACATAAATCATTGCCCTGTGTGGTATGGTACTTCAATGGCATAACTTTTTAAATCATGCGCATTATATGTACTTCAATTTCTTATGATTATAATATAGCAGATGACAATAACGTTATATATATCCTAATGTCATAGATATTATTATAAATTCAAAGAATTTAAAAACCTAGATCAGTTACAAATAGATTTGCTTAACAAATAGAACAGGTGATCTAAATACAGTTGTTAGTCGTGATTGACACTGCCTCCTTGTAGGTAGATACGAATGCAAGTTTCGCCTGCACTTTATGGAACGGTGACATTAAACCTAGTTTCGATTTTATAGGGTTGGCACTATTGTTATATCTTTATAATGTTATACGAACTGTTGAAAAAAAAGTAAATTTAAAAAAAAAAGTATTAACCGACTTCAATATTGATCAGAGGCATAAAAATAAGGCACTAAAAACCGGAAAATAAATAGTTTATCAAATAAGTCGGTTAATACTTTTTTTGAAAATTTACTTTATTTTTCCATTTTTAGTGTACATAATTTTTTTTTTTCTAAAACATGCGGGTCACCTGATGGAAAGTGATCACCGTCGCCCATGGATACCTGCAACACGAGAGGAATCACAGATGCGTTGCCGGCCCTTAAGAAAGGAGTAGGCTTGTTTCTTGAAAGTTGTGTTACTTTGTCACGGATCCCATAATCAGAACCTAACCAAACTCTCATCAAACTACCCTTGAAGAACACCCTTTACAATAAAAAAGGAATCATCGAAATCGGTTGGCATGATATTGAGTTATTCGTCTATTTGTCGTATACATACCAAATGCAAATTTAACACTTATACGGTTTTGCACTGGATGCCGTTGCCAGAACTGGACCAAAAAAATGGGACCACACGGGAAGTACTAGCTTTCAAATAAAAAAAGAATCATCAAAATCGGTTCAGCCAGTCCAAAGTTATGAGGTAACAAACATAAAAAAAAAAAAAAAAACATACAGACGAATTGATAACCTCCTCCTTTTTTTGAAGTCGGTTAAAAACATAAATAACCCTTCCTTTTAGCTTCGCCGCATTCGGGTAAAAAAGTACGAGAAAAAGCCAGGCGGTCACCGATCCAAGTATTGTCCGCGCCCGGCGTTGCTCAACTTCGATGGTTGGACAAGAACCGATGTTTTCAACACTCCTCTCGACACAGTGTTTATCCCCACCACTTTTTGTCATACACGAACGAAGTTTC
>JACEII010000057.1:901068-1144055 GCA_014332785.1 Antheraea mylitta | reverse complement strand
TATCGTGATTCCGAAGCATTTGAATGATAAGTTCTTATTGTTGCGATAATAATAGCAATATACACACATAAAAAGAATGTTGGTAATGGTTGTAATATATGACGTTGATAAACTTTGATATCAAATGACTATCACCATTAAAGTTGTCCCACATTTAAGTATATTTTCGTGAACAGTTTTCATGCTAACATCTTCTGTACCGTTAACATATCGTCATGAAAATTGATATACGTATGTTTGCCATTCACCATTTTGCTATAATTCAACTATTTACTACAATCATTAGTAAGTAAAATACAAAATATCTATTTAAACGAGCAATTTTCGTATATATATAAATTTATTTCATTTATCTCTGAGACGGCTCTAACGATTTAAAGAAAATTTTGTATTTAGACGGAGTTTAAGCTTTTGAGTTTATCTATGTGGATGTATTAATTGAAAAAACGCGATTTTAAATAATAAAAAAAAAATATTATGTCATATATCGCCATCTCGTAATTTTGTCTTATACTAACATTGTTGCCAATAGATAACTTAATGGTATCTCAAAATTTTGTGAGACTACGCTATAGGGCATAGATAGGAATATACTGAGTATAACTGATATAATATATATATACTGATATATATATACTGATATAATATATATATACTGATATATATACTGATATAATATATATATATATATATATACTGATACTAATATATATACTGATATAATAACTAGTATAACTGAGTTTACAAGCAATGAAAAAATATAGCTAGAACATACAGGTAAATTTCACCGCCGCTGTCAAAACAAAAATAGCTCAGATGGAAATCGGTTGCTTCGAAAATCCGTGTAACCCCAGTTCGAATCCAGGTGACAGCAGAAGAGGTATATGTTTTTATTTGTAGAAAAATTTTATGAGGCAAACGTAACTGTTTATTATATTTTAAAAATGTTCTTTAAAGAACCGAGCTAGGCTCGGTCGCCCAGGTATTTCTTATCTTATAATTATAACACTACTTCATTTTAAAATATAATATGTCTTTAATTAAGATAGCGATTATAATTTAAGGGAACGAAATATAATACTTTATTCAACGTATTAACAAATGTCTAATAAAGACTTTTATAATTACGACAAATTATTTCCTACACAGTATTCTTAAATCGAGACAATGTTATTTCTCATAATTATTTAAATTTGATACATAATAAAAACCCACGATACAATACGTAAACAACTAAATTACACCGGCCAATAAACAGATAAATTATATTCGTTTGAAAAATATATATTTATAATAATTTAAATGACAAAATGAGAATTAATATCCATAAAAAGTAAACAGAGAATTTCTCAAAACAAAAGAACGTTTGAAAGTCATTACGTATGCTTCGGGCAAAGACCTAAGTAAGTTAAATTAGTTAAAGGGCACATTGAGGTCGCACCGAATACACGCATGGTCGCCATGTAATTGTTTTTGGTATTTTTGATACCACAAAAGGATTAATGGTGAAACAAAACTATAATTTACTGATTAAGTCGTTTCTGCAAAAAGGTAATGAAGCATGTCATAATCTGTGAGCATTCATCATCAGCAGATTACATATACTGTCACATACGCAGCTTATTTTATGGCATATACAATTACCTATACTATGCTATACTAAATTAATAAAGAGATCAAGTTTGTGAGTTTGTGACGTTGAAGGGGGTATACTGGTCAGCTCAGGTTTTACTGGTCGGATTTGAAAAATTCTTTCATCATTTATCGAGGAAGGTTATAGGTTATACATCATCACGCTAAGACCAATCGGAGCGGAGCACCAATGAAGATTGTTTCAAAATTGTTTTTTTTTTGCTCTTGAAAGCTCCCGCTGCATTTTAGCGTTAGCCCAATGTAACTATTTCACGCGGACGAAGTCGCGGGCAGAGGCTAGTCTTTATTATATGACAAAGTTGCTTTTTGTGTCCTTTTGTGCGTTTTCTTATTTCTATTAGGCTAATCAACCAATGTTGATACAGTTTTCACTATCATTTAGAGATTTTCTTCTATAAGGTTCTACAAGACGAGTATATTCCATTTACATGTAAAGATAATGCGATTTATTCTAATGTTGTCGCAAGAAGGAGTTTTCTGACGTTCGGAAACGCTAAACCTTATGAGATAAAAAAGTCCACCATAGTATATGTCTATCTTGTGAGGATAGCTTATAGTAATCATATTTTTCTCATAAATATCATTAAAAATTATTGCTTACTGCGAAGTTATTCTGATCGTATATAGTATTATTATTTATTCAATTAAAAACACTATTTACATTGGATATTTAATGTAGATTTTTTTTTACAGCGTATAATTCAAATTACTATCTTAGTAATAAATTAACTCATAACAAAAAAAAATTGAGTGAAGATTGAGGAAGCTCTTAGACTTTAAAGAACTATAATTATCAAAGAGGCAAAAAATGGATCTAAATTCTCCAGATACTAATGACGTCATATAAGAGATGGGTCGCTAGTTCCATATAAAATGGATATCCGAATGAATTGAGTGAATGGGTATTTGGAAATATTTCTTGCACGAATATGTGCATTTTTTATGACGAAGGATTTTATGCTAATCGATTTAAGTGCTATAAGTCAGCACTAGGTGTCGCTAGAGTATATCGACTTCTATACCATTCGACCTATCCTCACGATAATAGCCATGTACATTCAAACACGAAATTTACACAATGAATATTCTATTATTACCCAAATATCATTATCAATGAATAAATACAGCATGATTACCTTTATATATTAATGTCTTCTGTATGTCACTGAACTCCTAAACAACTGGACGAATTTTGATTAAACTTTTTGTGAGTGTTCAGGTTTTTTTTCTCGAACTAACTACACTATTGACTTAGCAAGGTCTTAACAGCTACACCGGACTACTCAGGCGAGCATTTAGGGCACTCATCCGACTTTATTTGACAACTAGCTCAAGGGTGCACGGCACATCTCGGCTTGGGCTGTTCCTGATACATTAAATTCGCGACCTATCTGAGCTCATCAAAACTAACTATTCATACATATGTGAGTTGTAGAAACATATATAGTGTAGTCCGGTGAAGCTGTTAAGACCTTGATGGGTCAATAGCGTAGTCATTTCGAGAAAAAAAAAGAAACATATATTTGTACCAAGCACACATACGTCAACAACTCTTATATATATTTCATATCGGATAATTGAGGACAATTCAATGTTCAGGTGAATATGAGAATGGCTTAGATTTACAATTGGATCCGGTGGGCGACACTGCGGTTAACTTTTAGGTTGACAAGGTCCGCCGGGCCAACTAGTTTATTCATAAAAAACTATAGTAAATTAGGGGGAAGAACACATTTTTGCTGAACACGAAAATACTACAAATATTTAGAATTTTCAAGTACAAATTACTTATTCGGTAACGTACTATTTATAAGAACGCGCACTTCGCTATATAATGGACAACTGGAAATAACAAGACGCTTAAAGTTGGGAATTGATGGAACAGTAAGCTAATACATTTTTGCTGAACACGAAAATGTTAGAATTATTTAAGATTTTCAAGTACAAATTGCGTATTCGCTAACATACTACATATAAGAACATTCAGTACCATGAAACGGACAACTGCAAACGATAAAGCGCTACAAATTGGAAAATGGATGGAACAGTAAGCTAATTGTTATCAATAACACTAAGTTCATTAACGTATTCCTTCTGGAAAGAGGTGCCGGCTCTTTTGTGAGAAAACTTTAGTCGGACACTCCCTAAAATGTTCACGGGCGAAGAGTGTAAATATAATAAAAAATTATTGAAATGTATTTAGTTTCATAATTTAATTTGTGAATCAATCGATTATCGATGAAGATAAACATCACGAAAACACTTGAATATTTGTGACAATCTAAAAAAAGATTAATCATTACTACCATAAGTAGGTTGCTTAAATAAGAGAAAATAGTGCAAGTTGACTATTACTCTTTACGTAGTAAAACCTCAGGTTAACAAAAGAACGAATAGTGTAATATGTAAGTAGGTATGTATACGAAAGTCGCACCGTAGCCAGATAATTCAATTTTTCCTAATAACAAAAACCAAAATTAAAAATAGCTCACACATCGTAATTGTAAGATATATCTTTGATCCTCGGTTTCGTATGAATTTGTCAATTATGTGTTCTAATTATTATTTATTGTAATTATTTTTTGTTGTAAGTCGTCGTTAATATTTGAGTTATAGGAAAATGTATAGCGCGAAGACATTTAGTGTATACAAATTTCTAGACAAACTAATTCTTATATTAATACGTTGAATATCAATCAACCTCATGTATTTGTATGTATAGATTTGTAATACTCGTAAAATTCAGTATAATTTAAATCGATAAGATTAATCGATTATGTTATTGAACTACAAACACTGTTTAACAAGAACTTTGCTCTATATACTAGAGGGGAAGTGGCTGACCCAGTTCCCGTAGCGCATAAAGACACACTGTTCTCCAGCCCAATCGCACATGCGAACTTGTACACTACACACAAGTTAGGACGATGTTTAACGTTAGAACTTTCTTTGTGTGGACCTCCTCTTTATGTATGTGGGTGTGAACTGTCGTGTGAGAGAATCTTTTGTTTAGTATATGTTTATTTTGTTATACATGTTCCTTTTACAATCAATAATCAAAGAATTAGGATGATTAGGCTTATAACAAGGAATTATAATTATTTAAATACGAGGTATATCGACTACAGAATCAATTTTCAAGTGTAGATTAATCATTTTTCTTTTTAATATATCGTTAATTAAAAGAAGTGGAGCCTAGGGATGAGATATAATAAACAAAAAACTTGAGAGGTGTCAAGGGACACCCGGATGGAACGAAGTTCCTTTCGATTAATTAGTGAAGGAATTGTAATAATAAAATTATATTTTTTTTAAGTTATAATAATATTTTTTTATTATTAACAAATATAATGTTATATAAACTTAATCAATAGGCTCAATTTTCGTAATAATTGGCTTGTGGTAACTGAAGTAGGAAACATATGTTTGGGATCATTATTATTATTATTTTTTATTTACAGAAAACCTGTATACACTCAACAAAAATAATCGTCGCGACACCACACTGTTCAATGCGAAATAGAAATGAAAATATTTGGCTTGCTTTCTATAAGAGAGAGAGAGACAGAGAGAGACAGACAGAGAAACATGCGACGTCGCACAGCTTACAATAGCTTACTATAGCAAAAAGTGTCGTGACAACTTTTCGTAAGAATTTTTTCCGTCTAGCCCCCTTTCACAACGCGCGATAAGGAACTTCGCTCCAATATCAATGTTTGATAAAAATCGAAATAAAAATATCGACATTTTCTAGTATTATTTTTATAGCGATTAAAAGAAGTATTTTAACGTGTTATCTTTATTTAATATAATTTTAAACAAATATATTACTACGAACAAAATATCATTTGACTACGAAGAGTAAAAATCAAAAATTTATACATCTTTGTGACGTCTAGTATTTATTAACCAGAAACTATTTCGCAAAATGCTCTAAGAGGTTGACATTTGAAAAACAGTTTAAATATCTAAGATTTTTTAAAATATTTTTGTTTACCTTGAAGAATTGCGTCAGCTCAATTTAATTTTTACAATAAAATATTAGATACATAAACTTTTGATATATTGGATGCCTTATCTTCGGTGTTGTCGATATTTAAAAACGAATGTCGATCATTATTTTGTAAACCTCAAATTTAAATGACCATCATTATTTTGGGAATCTAGTAGTAAAATTTAAATGTCGTATCAATCGTCATATTGAAATGTTCGTTGTGGTCAGTGTTGTGGTTGATACGCACCTCCGGAGGAATATCATTTCAATATATGCAGTAGGAACGCCATACGCCAATGAGTATTTCTGAATTGTAATACTTTTACTTACTAGAATCATATTCTATTGTTTGACAGAGAAGAAAAACATAATGAAATCTAAATCTGAGAAATCTTATAGTACTACTGTATGTGGAACGATGTAGAGCTATGGATGTCTTCAACATTGTGATCGTCAATACGTCGCGGCTTGGACTGCGCGTGGTGATGAAAATCAAAAATACTTTATTTATTAAAGGCCGTAATAAGGCCCTTGTGAATGTCAAAATTACCACCGGTTCAGAAAACAACCCAGTCATCGAGAAGAACTGGCAAGACACTTGATCGGGTACATTATTTAACATATATATTCCCAATACAAGATACAATCGCTTTTAATAGATGCACAGAGAGCAGTCGATTCCAGACAACACCATCGTTCACATATTGATCCACTCTATAATATCCTTTTGACACGAAAACCCGCTTGACGAGGCGCTCAAATAACGATAATGCCCGTAACTGCCTTCTGGAAGAGGCATGTGACTCTGCAGAGGATCTCTTACAGATTGTTGTGATAATCATATACAGACCGCATTATGTGTTATTTCTTTTTTATACTTGACAGGTTTTAGTGTTAGACCACAGTCACATCAGATGTTAAACGGAGATGTATTCTAAGATGGTAAAACGGTAAACCCAGATGGAGCCGGATCTCAAGGGCAGGTGCTGGAACACACCAACAGGAGCTTAAAAATAGTTTTCCAATTCGAGGGTGATAACTAGCTGGCGGACTTAGAAAAACCTACCATGCTATGGTTTCATTACGATGGTTTTCTTGATCGAAAGCTCCGAGGGAGTTATTAGGATTTGAACCTGCGTTCAACGACACGGTGTCCGTATACATAATCAACTAAACCTTCATCGCTTCCATTTCCTTAGTAGAAGTTTTTATGTAGCATAGTAACTGATGGTAAACATAGTCGTCGTTCTCATGACGACTTGTAAGATTTTCGACAACCACATCGCAAAACGCACGAAATGTTATTTTAATAGATTTATTGCTATGGGATTAGTGGTAGCGATAGAGTTTGGTACGGACAAGGTGTTGCCAGTGCTAGAGCCACGCTGAAGCTATTACTTGAGTGTGTTGGTTCTCCCGGGGTAGTACCACCCTGTCACAGAACAGCGACGTGAAGTAACAGTATTAGCATTGTTACGCTTCGTTTGGTCAGTGAGAGCGCCGGACGCCCAACTCCCTTTCGCCCTTCCTCATGCACAGGCTGGCAACGCACTGGTGACTCTCCTGGTGTTGCTAGTATCCATGGACAGTGGTGATCACTTAACATCAGGTGACTCACCTGTTCGTTTGCCTCCTTTGATATAGAAAAAAAAAACAGGGCATCTTGTTCAATTATTGGAGATAACAGGATATAGAAAAGCGATACGATTAAACGTGTCACAACAATAGACGTTACAAACTTATATATAGTTTTCATCATTCGATTCCGACTCAAACAAACTTACAAATTGCATTGAAATTTTCCAACGTTTCAACGTAGGTCAAGATTATCTCATAAAGATCTGAGCAAGTACTGAAGCTTGATAATTACATCGTTACAATCTCTAAACATATATAATTCAGCAAATTATTCTTAATCTACATAAAACACAGTAATCGTTGAAATCACATGTAATAACGCAGATTTACTTTGTAGGGAAAACGAAATGTAAAAATATACAGTAACTATTAGTAAAAGTCAAGCAACATTGTATGTAGACAGTGAAACTGACAAGCTGTGGTTCTAATTCCAGCCTCTAGGAATCTCGAAATCAACCACACCTTAAAGTCCTTTTAAACTTCGGTAAAAAATTTACTATTTGTTCGAAAGACACTCGATAACAAATTGGTAATAACGATACAGACGAAGTATTTACTTACTTCCTTCACGTCGGTTTTCACACCTTCTGTACCCTAACGATCATTATAAAATTTTGCATAAACACACATTATTAGGAGTACAAAAAAGGGCGTAGGTTACCTTTTATCCAGAAATAAGGTTCTGTTCTTGAGGGGCAGGTCAAACTACTTTTTTTTTCCTTTTCTCGAACTAACTACGCTATTGGCCTTACTAGGCCTTCACATCTTCACCGGACTACGCAGGTCAAACTAAATAATGCGTTCCAAACCACGAACATAAGCTAGTCAGTTCATAAATAACGAAGTTTTAAGGTAACAAACATTAAAAAAATACAACCATATTGAAATATTTCTTCCTTTTAAAATTGGTAAAACAGGTGGCCGCGCATTAAAACTGTTTAGAAAGGTTTTATAACATTGTCAGAACTACTGTTCTGAAATATTATTACTAACCTATTTACTTTCCTAACAGTTTTTGTTTAGAATAAGTTGATGTAACAATTATTGTAAACTAAATAAATAAATAAACACACGTGATTATATTGACAACACAGAGTAACCACTACATCGGAACAAGTATAAAAATGGTTTTATTATCATAATGTAGGTTTTTGAATCGTGATAAATTATATTCGAGATCGATTCCATTAGTACATTTAAATTATTTTAATGGACCTTGTACACAGATAACTATCGCCACGAGGTATATCAAGATTATTGTTAATTTAATCACCAAGTAAGTGATAGTATTTCCTTGGTTTAAAATATTAATTACATATTAATGAGATTTTACCTTGTGATGCAATTATGTAATTAATTTTAATAAAAACTTATTGAACTAGCAAAATTCTGTGACATCATGATAGTTGTAATACGTTAATGTATACTGTATTAATTTCTAAATAAGATTACCAATATTTATAAAAAATATAAAACATTACTCTTATTAAAAATTATTCCTTCCATCTTTTAAACTCTGAACTGTTCAATACAATAAGTTCCAAACAAACGAATTTAAGCCTTGACGAACTGGTCAAGAGCCTATCGCCAGCAGAAATCAGAAATAAAACATTATTTATTAATACACTTGAACAACAACAATTAATGAATAGTAAATATATAATTTAAACAAATGCCTAGATATTTAAAAACATGACCCGCCACTTTGAGAGTCTTAAAAATCAGCCGAGGAGTTAAGTTACATTACCTAAAAAATTATTTAGGTTTACTTAGAGCACTGGATCAACACTAGTTTTAGTAAATAACCTCTCAATAAAAGAGTTAAATATATTAGTTTACTAGCCTCTGCCCGCAAGTTCGTACGCGTGGAATAGATAGATACCTTGGGCTACCGTTAACACGCAGCGGAAGCTCTCAAAATGAAAAAAAAACACGATTTTTAAATATTCTTCATTGCTACTCCGCTCCTATTGGTCTTGGTGTGATGATATATAGCTTATAACCATCCTCGATAAATGAGCTATATAACATTGAAATAATTTTTCAAATCGTACCAGTAGTTCTTGAGATTACCCCCTACAAACTCACAAATTTAACCCCTTTATAATATTAGTATACCTAGCTTACAAACTATTTACATACAAACTAATAGTACCTGGACGACCGAGCCTAGCTCGGTTCTTTAAAAAACATTTTTAAATTAAAATAAACTGTTAGGTTTGCTTTATAAAATTAACATTTTTTTCACAGTAATAAAAAAAATAAAAAATAGATTTCTTCTGCAGTCACTCGGATTCGAACTAGGGTTACACGCATTTTCGAAGCAACCGATTTCCATCTGAGCTATTTTTGTCTTGACAGCGCCGGTGACATTTACCTTTATATTCTAGCTATATTTTCTCATTGCCTGATAAATCGCTTAAATAAGTTTTCTATGTCTAAAACCTAGCTACATCGATTTATCGTCCCAGAAACTACCTATATACTACGTTTCACGCAAATAGATGACGCCGTTTCCGAGATCCTGAATATATACAAATATAAAAATATACAAGAATTGCTCGTTTAAAGTTATTAGATAATTTATCTTTTTCACTCACTTTTTGTTATTATCCAAAAACATTGTATTTTGATTGCGGGGTGGTAGGGTTTTACAGCCCGACTGGGTCGCAACCACCATGTACATGGCGAAAAAGCCCGTCATAGTGACTCGCTTCTGCGCGTCGCGTTTCGGGATCAGCCTGTGCATATCCAGTACCGGGTGACTTTCGTCATTATGGCCGGCATGACAGCGGCGACCGGCGATGGATAATGTCTCTCGGTGGTTGCCGATGTTTTTGGATTGTACTATGCTTAACATCAGGCGTAGTGCAGTCACTATGTCGTGCTTCAATAAAAAAAAAAAGACAGAAAAGTTTTGTTCATTAATTTCATCTCAATCGTCCAAACAATCAATAGCTGTCTCTCATGCAATTTATGAATACCTGTTCATTCTCAATGATTCTTTTGAAAGACCTTGTGAGGATGTAACAAAATATTTTTTCCATCAGATCAACGATCTGGAAGGTCAAGAGAATGATCTTCACTCGTTCTTCAAAGCAGTTCTATAGTGCATTGACCAATGTCCTTTAATGTCTGCACTTACTTTTTAATACTAAATGTCAATGAACTTGTATTTCTTTAGTCCAGTATTTCGTTCACTTCGTTTTAAATGAAGCGTATAATTGTAATAACGTACATTACTTTTTATATTTTACTAGCTTCTGTCCGCTACTTCGTCCGCGTGGAATAATGACTTTGGGGTAACTAACACGCAGCGGAAACCATCAAAAGACGAAAAAGAAAAAAAACGATTTTGATCCATTTTTCATTAATGCTCCTTTTGGTTTTATCGTGTTGATAAATAAGTTAACACTGAAAGAATTTTTCAAATCAGAGCAAACCTTATATATTTCCATACAAACTGTCATCTCCTTTTTTCTAGTGTTATTATTACACCCTTGAAGGTAAAACTTTTAGAAACTTTGAATATCATATTTAAATATATCGAATCAATAGTCTAAAAAATGTGTTTCAGACTTTCAGCTCTAAAACCGATGATACTTCCATATAACGTTTCATCCATCTTTCAACCCTTTACAACCATTTGTTCGCATTAAAAAGTAACCTATGTCCTTTCTCAGATTCTAGATTATTTGTGTACCAAATTTAATTTTTTTTATATCATATAGGAGGCAAACAAACATGCGGGTCACCTGTTGTTAAGTGATCACCGTCGTCCATAGACACTTAGCAGCCCCAGAGGAGTCGTAAGTGCGTTGCCGGCCTGTGCTTAGGGGAATGGAGAGAAAGGAAAGGGGAAGGGAGAGGAGAGGGTAGGAAGGGGAGATGGATCTCACTGACCGAACGAAACGCAACAATGCAAGCACTGTTACTTCACGTCGGTTTTCTGAGAGAGGGTTGTGCTACCCCGGACGAACCGACCCATTCATGCTGAAACCAATAATAGCTTCAGCGTGGCTCTACCGCCTACTGTATCATCATTTATATCGATGGCGTAGTTTTGGCGTGAAAGTGCGACAGTAAGACAGAGTTACTTTATAATTTTAAGTAGTAAGGATTCTAGAATATTACACATGTTTTCGAAGAAATATTTTCTATCATTAAACATTATATAGTTATATATTGTGCTTTTTATAATATACTAATTAAATACACTTATCCTAAGTAATATTATACGTTCTAAAGCATTTTTTTTGTTGGTTGAATTGATTATTTGTTATGCTTTCACGCCGTAACTACTCATCCAATCATAAAGAAATTTTGCACACTTGTTATCAAAGATATAAGAAATGGCATAGGAACCTATAATTCAGGAAAAAACGACTATTCTCGAGTGAGAGATCAAATGTATATTTACGCGAGCGAAGCCGCAAGCAACAGCTATTACCATAAATTAGTTTACAACTTACCCAGAAAAATCAGAGATTCCACTGCGGATGCAGTGGTCGCTATCAGCTAGTCTAAAATAAATAAAGTTACTCACTTCAATTTCAGTTATCTGCCAGTGAAATTCGCTTCGAAATCGACCCACAGACGTTTCGGAGATTCCGCGAAACAGACGGCAAAAAATTTAAAAATCATTTTTTCGTTATAAGTAACGCACATATATAGCCATTTAATAGAATGCTATTACTTTGATATTACATACAAATAATTCATTTTTTATAAGTATTAAATGTAGAAAAAGTTTTTTTTTTCTCCATCTCACTACCCTATTGACCTAGCAAGGTCTTAACAGCTACACTATACTACGTAGAAGAAGAATATAATATACCTTAACAACTCATTGTTCCAATACTAAAACAAACTGAAACACATGTTCTATAATACACATTTATTTTAAAAAAATCCTTAATTATTAACAGATACCAGATTAATCAAATTATAACAACATATAAAACCTTACAAAAGTAAAAACTTATCTACTTCGCAGTTCTAAACATTGCCATATGTCTAAAATTTTGCGACCAGCTGAACGCACGTATATTGCGCAATGTCTTCCTATCCGAACCATTGTTGTGTTCACACAAAGAACATTTTTTTGTAAAGGTATGTATATAAAAACAATTTCTAAACACGAAAACAGTTTTACTTTCTTCGAATACTTTTTTTACGGATCAATGTAGTGTTGTAGTAAGTGCGTTAAAAATAATATCGATAAAATTATAACTATTGTTCATTTAGTAAAACAATTACGAAACTATCGAACTTAAATAATCAAGGTATAAAATGCGTGTTGTTTTCATATGAAAATATGAAAGCAATTTTTTTAGTAGTTGTATTATAATTAATTAATAAACAATAAATAACACCTCTTTGTAGAATAAATATAGTAATAAATATATATAATACTATATCCGACATCCGACATATTGCAAAATAGAACTTGCCTCTTAAGTAGAAGCTGGGGTAGTACCACCTTCTCACAGAAAACCGACGTGAAGTAATAGTGTTTGTTGCGTTTCGTTCAGTCAGTGAGAGTACCGGAGGCCCACCACCCCTTCCCCCTCCTCTTCCGAATACCCTCCCCTTCCACTTCTCTTTCCTTCATTACTCCCCCTCACTCCAAACACAGACTGGCAATTCACTTGCGACTCCCCTAGTGTTGCTAGTGTCTATGGACGGCGGTAATCACTTAACATCAGGTGACCCACTTATCCGTTTGCCTCCTATGGCATAAAAAGTTGTCTTGTTGATTCATATGTAACATTAAAAGGTTTATAACTTTCACCCATTGCATGATGCAACACACCGGGTATCACCATCACAATAATATTAGTGTTCACCTAATTTGTTCACAATTGTTAGAATTCTTTATGTAAATCTGTCGCTAAGTATATACAAGTTCTAATAGCTGCATGCGAGAGTTAGTTTCTTACATTTTTAATGTCATTTAGCTCTTTCGTATAAGACACTTACTACATATAGACAGTACAGAAGGTTAAGAAGAAAGAGATTAATTCATAACTTGAATATGCACTAAATTTTATACCGTTATATCGATATTTCAAGAAAATGGCATTAATCAATAATAATCGTAAATAGCGAGTACTTTTATTTTTCATTCTTTCGAATATACATCACCACAAGAGATTGGTTTTATAAAGAGTTTGGACTCTCAAAGACTGGCTGGCCTTTGAAAGAAAAAATAAACATGTGCGAAAGGGCACATATGTCATGAATCGACCAGATCAAGATAAAACAATAAATAATGTTTGTATATCGATACACAGACAACACTATATTAATAGTTTTAAAATGTGAACAGCATCGAACGGCCAACACTTGTTCGTAAGCATATTGCATCGTTTACCTGCACGCATTCCCACACTTATCTTAAACCTTTTTGTGTCCCTTTCACTCATTCCATGGCGAGTAATGCTATTTCGCTCGGTATAAAGAAATTCACTCCCGACGTCATCTTTCTTTACTCTCACTTTCGATGCCAGTATATGTTAAAATATTAAATACTTTAATTTTCTAAGCATGAAAAACATAATTTTAATAGTTACGGCTCTTAGCATGACTCAAATTTCATCTAATAACACTTACTATTACAAATATTATTTATTCCCGTGTGTATTAATATATGAATTACATGATCTATTATCCTTATTTTACGAAGTTTTTCACATAAACCGTTTTAACATTATCTCAACGTTTAAGTTCATTATTTATTAATACATGCTTAAAAACCACACTCCTAAAAGTTACGAGTATATCATTAAAAACGTAGAATTTAATTATTTTTCGTATTGTAAACCTAAAAAGAAACCTTATTTTTATTTAAACCGATTAAGCACATAACTTGTACTTTTATGATCATATATTTTGACAGGTACTTAAGTAAGGAAGTGCTTCGTGGAGGTTATTACCTAATATAGATTTAAAAATATCTCAACAAAGAATAATTTTTTTAATGCCTGCTGCTTCTTATATTTCCATAATATCTACGCGTGACGTAGGAAGTACAGATGGATGTGCACGAGCACTTTCTTCTAAACGAGATAGTATTACATATTTTCCGTGAGATAAAAAGAGACATCTATACAAAACAATGACGCTCCATTTCTTTTTTTATAACAGCTCGCTGTCGTAATAACACTTTCTTTAGTCGTTACACTTTTTACTCATATTGAACGATACGTTGACTTGATTTAAAGGCAAGACATAATAGTAACATAATATTTTTTTAATAAACCTAAAAATTACAAATATTACATGTTTTTATCATTAAGGCGTAGACCCTGAATAATGTAAGCTCCAATGTCAAGGCCATAAACAAGACATATTATATAGATATTCTAAAACAAAGTCACGTGTCCTGCCTGTCTATCCCTTAGTTTATTTAACCTGCGTAACAAATATACATCTGATATAATCCAGAAGGTTTATATGTGTAATACATGTATATTAAATTTAAACAAAGTAGAGAAAAACTGGCATAATCTAATGAAGTCCTAAGAAGTCTTCGAGCATAGCGCTAACTAAACTGCATGAGATACATAAAAATAATAGTACTACAGACTTTTAGGTATATATATATATATAAAGGGAAAGCAGGAAAACGGAAGGGAGGTGGGCCTCCGGCACTCTCACTGACCGAACGAAACACAACAATGCAAGCACTGTTATTTCACGTCCGTTTTCTGTGAGAGGGGTGGTACTATGTATGTATATATATATATATATACATATATACATCTAATAATGCATACGGACATTTCCGAAGGTATGTTTTTATATTCTACATATTATTAAAAATAATTGGTTGTTTGTGACGTTATTTTGACAAATATGTTATTAATCCTTATCCAATTATATACTTTAGTAATATTGAGCATGTAAATTGATGACCTATTAAATATTCACTTTACAGTGTAGGTATAATTGATTAGAGCTACACTGACTAGTCCCAAAATTATAACAGGTGAACCAAACAGGAACGATTATTGTGGACAATCCTCCAAAGAACCATTGCTCATTATACATAACCTGATAAAATAAGTAAAGCAATTGACCTATTTAATATGATTGTATTATCATATAATCATGTAAGTGACTCGTCGTAGTAGGCTTCTTCCTGGAAAAAGGCATAATCACGACACCAGCCCACGATCTATAATCCCACATACGATGGTACTACAAAAACTTTTCTCGGGTTCAGAGTTCCTTACAACATTTACCTTCACAGTTAGCTGATAGCGTTGCCAATTTAAATTAGTAGTACGCGAGAGTCGAAAAATTCGTTTAACGTTGAAACTGCGGACATTGAATTGACAATCCAACAGCCAAACCGCTAGACCACTATGATCTTTTTTAGTTCCGGGTACGTTATGCTCACATGAAATTACGTCATCAGTCATGGTGAATTGCCAAAGTCCTGCAGTACATAGCCATCAGTTACCAAAGGTATACCAAAACTAATAACGATAAATAAAATTTGTTTGTCCAGTCCCCTATACAAAATGAACAGATTTTAAACAGGACACATTTACTAGGAGATAGAAAACTCTTCAGAATATTATTTGGTCTACATGTTTTTTCGTTTTTTCATAAGGCCTAAAATATTCATAACATACCAGGTGAAAAGATAAACATTCGCAGTATTCTAGGATACGACACTTTATGGTCACATTTAACAAGTATAATAATAATATTAAAACAAATACTAATATACAACCAAGAAAACCTAAGTTAAAGTTTGTTCTAAAACCTTCAAAAGTATAGCTACAAACGCGTAAATAAAATAATAAACTTAAGTGCAGTGACCGATGCCAAAAGCTATAATGGGCGACCCGGAGTTAATAATTTTCACTAGTAAAACGGGCAATAAACGCTTTTGTTTTGTTCCTGACGTTCCCACTTTACCTATCAAATGAAAGTGAAATCACCCGACGGTTATTAATATTCTGCTTTAACATAAACGTGTAGAGGATTTTGTATATTTTTTGTATTTTTCTGGATAATTATATCACATATTAAGCGCATATTTTTAAATTGAGTTAGAACGAGAATCGAGTGCATAGTGTTCTGCAGAAATATTGCTAATTTCTAAACAGTCACCTAAATTGTTATAAAAACAAGAATAAAAAGGTAACCCAAAATTAATAAAGAAAAAAAACTTCCAATACAATAAGAAAAGCATTTTTACCATGGCACTGGATTAATACTATATCATTTAGTAGGTGGTAGAGCCACGCTGAAGCTGTTACTGGTTTCAGTATGAATGGGTCGGTTCGTCCGGGGCAGTACCACCTCTCTCACAGAAAACGGACGTGGAATAACAGTGCTTGCATTGATGTGTTTCGTTCGATCAGTGAGAGTGCCGGAGGCCCACCTCCCTTCCGCTTTACTGCTTTCCCTTTCCTTCCCCTTTCCCCTCCCTTCCATATACAGGCTGGCAACGCACTTGTGACGTCCCTGATGTTGCTAGTGTCTATGGACGGTGGTGATCACTTACCATCACGTGACCCACTTGTTCGTGTGCCGCCTTTGATATAAAAAAAAAAACATTCTTTTTATTTATGTTGTATGTGAAAATGTGCAAGTATTGCAAAATCATCCCAAGAGATGGCGTTAGTGATAAGTTAGTCAAATATTTTTAATGACACTATAGTAATCTTCCGTAATATTTGACTGATATTAATTCAGATTATTTTTCGGTTTGATTTTATGCTTGAATATTAGTCGTTTCTTTCTTATTACATTTATTTTATAGTTCATAATTAGATAAAATAAATTGCGTATATATTGTATAACTAGTTTATAATAAATTGTACATCGAAGATAGTTTGCACCTCCCCTTAATTACTAATCGAGGAGAGAAGCTTAGACTCACACGTAAACTTTCAACACCGATGACTCACGTGGGACAGTTTTTCTGCATTTAAACTGTCATACTTCAAATAGTAAGAGTGAAAATTTGTTTTTATACATTACAATTTAATGAATCGGACGCGCTTTCTAAAATATACGAACGGTTTACTTAACGAATGCTAATGAGATGATTCTCTCAAAATTATATGCGGTAATATTTCATAACAAACCTGAATATAGTTCTTGTAAATTTATGTAATTATTTTGTTCAACTTTGAAACAAATAGTTTACAGTATATTTGGAGCATAACTGAGTCTAATTTACCACTCATATTATTTTATGGTATTTCAGACACATTCAGTTTCACTTAAAGGCTATGACAATCTATGTATGCATGTAAAACTGAAGTGCCTGTTGTTGTGTTGAGTGAGTTGAGTGTTGAGGTTAATCTTGATTACTGCTGAACCGAATTTAATGAGATTTTTATCAACAGATAGAGAAAATTTCTGAGTATTTTAGACGACATATTTTATACAATACAATTTGCCATAGAAATACAGCGATAATTACAAAATTTAAAGAGGTAATTTACAATTTAGAACAGTATTATAGTGGTTCAGGACTGAAAAGAATAGATTTAACGCATTAAAGATAATTATAATTAACGCATAATTAGTGTAGATAGAATACTTTTTTTTTCTCGAACTGACAACGCTATTGGCCTTTATTTTTTGGCCTTTACAGCTTCACCGGACTACGTAGATAGAATACGTTAACCATTGTTACATAGGCAACAAAAAAACAGTTTCAAGGCAACGAAGTCGCGGACTCTGCCTAATTTTATAATAATTATTTCACTATAGACAACTTTAGCCAGTATCTTGCAAAACCAAGCATATGCAACAGAATCCCCTATGTGCGACATTAAAAAATTCATACAATAAAAACTAGGTAAGAGGTGAATTTAATCAGAATGATCAAAACACAACTTAGCTACATCTTCCAGAACTCCTCAATCGAACAAAGGAATTGTAGGTACGATACCCATATAAAGACACACGTTGAATTAAAAAAATACCATTGCGTATTTTTTTTTTTTGTAGTTCGTACCTTTATAAATTCTATTCAGAAGAACGTGCTCTCACAAAAACTATCGCCTGATCTAAATCGGAATTCTTAAGGGTCGTACATATTTATAAAAAGCGGAGAGAGACGGGGAGAAATCACTTTTTTTTTATCCGCCCGTCTTTCTTATAACTTTCCCCGCGATACAATAGGCCAGGTAGGTGGTGCCCAAAAAAAAATTGGACCTCCATAACGTGCCCTGATTGTTTGATAGTGACATTTTATAAAATCCGAGGTCATGATTTGGTATTTCAAATCGTTTAGAAGGACACTTATACGAAATCATTTCGTTGGATATATATTTTTGGTGATGATTATAAAAAAATATTAATTCATTATTACGTTGTTTGTATTAACAGTTTTAAAAAACGAGGTTCTGTTTTTCTTTGGAACGTTTTGATATATGATTTTCTTAGAGACAACATGACTGAACCTTAAGATTATTTTACTAAAACAATCTATAAACTTACAGAATTTTTTTTCAACTTCTACACATAAAAATAATGTGAATGTAACGAGTCTGTACTTTTTAGATTTTTGTGGCAAAAAATGTCGCAGATGCTTAGGAATCTATACTAACATTATAAAGAGGTAAAGTTTGTGAGTTTGTGACGTTGTGACGTTGTAGGAGGTAATCTCAGGAAATACTGGTCTGATTTGAATAATTCTTTCAGTGTTATATAGCTCATTTATTGAGAATGGTTATAGGCTATATATCATCACGATAAGATCAATAGAAGCGAAGCACAGATGAAAAATGTTTCAAAATCGGGATGTTTTTTCCTTTTGAGAACTGCTGCGTGTTAGTGTTGGTGTATCTATTCCACGCGAACGAAGTCGCGGGCAGAGGCTAGTAAGTAATAAAATACATTTCAATCAATTTTAGAAATATCTGTCTGTCTGTATGTATGTTTTCTTCAACATACATCAATGCTAAAGTACTGTGGTCACGATAAAACCTCATCAAAAAAATCATAAAGTATAACCTCGACTAACATTTAGTCATGGTTTCATTGAAATCGGTTCACTCTATCAAAAGTTAACAAGATGGTGGCCCGCTTGTTAGAACTTTCCAGGGAATTTTGTGACAGGTCAGAATTCATATGGCGGTATTATTTCGCATTTATTTCGCTTACACGTAATAACTAAATCATTTTACGTAAAATGCCACCAATATTACTAAATATAGAGTCAAATAACATAAGATTATGAATAAAATTTAAAATCTACTGCATAAGATTCTAAGATCGCGCCAAAAACTTCAAAATGTTGTGATGTTATATAATGATCTTTATATAAATAACTAGCTGTTACCCGCGGCTTCGCACGCGTTTTTTTTTTTAAATATTAAATAAATTTAAAATTGTGGTCACACATCTAGTGTAAAATACTATAATACTCTTTCAAAAATATTTGTAAGTATGACACGCACATCATCAACAGTAACAGGTAACATTTACATTATATATGTGAATACTAATAGTGTATCGAATGGGATGGGATTTATCATCAGCCACATAACTGGAACTTGAAACTGCTATATATCACCCTGAGTGCTCACTTACACTATATAAGAAAGTAATGAAAACATTAATCTAAACAATATCAAACTATATGTGTTAAATCTTTTATTATATAGATATAATATGTCCATAGTGTCGATGTAATTAAGTTATTATTATACCTTGCTATAATTTAAATTACATATACACATATGACTTTAAATTATATTTATTCTTGGAGTCCAGTACAGCGCACGTCACACGCGCATGTTTACAGTGAACAATATTTTTGATTAATTTCACACAGGCGAATGCACGGATAACAGTTCATCACTACATAGTGTAAAACAAAGTCCTGTTCCATGTCTGTCTGTATGTCTGTTCGCGATAAGATCAAAAACTACAGAATGCATCTTCATGTCGTTTTCCCTAATATATAAAATGATTCTTGGACAAGGTTTAGGTATAATTTGTCTTATTATCAGGGCGGGCAACGTCTGCTGAATCCACTAGCTTAAAATAAAACAGCTAATTAGTTACTTATTTGCCCGTAAAATTCTCGTTCGAATATTACTTGTAGTCCAGTGAAGCTATTAAGACCTTGCTAGATCAATAGCGTAGTTAGTTCTAAGAAACAAATTGTTCAAATAGGTCGAGCCGTTTTAGAGATTTCCCGGAACAAATAAACAAACAGACATATCGACAGTATTAAAAAAATGTTGATATTTGTAGCACCACAGATATATGTATGTATTCACCAAAAAGTATTTATTTTAATATTATATACACACACTTTATTTTTCTTTACATACACTTACTTTATACTTTATAATACGTAATATATCACAAACCAAAAATTGGGAACAAAACTAACGTAGAATAAACTTTTTGAGAAGTCTGTTCACAACTTCAGACTTGGCAGTATGGGTTAATTCCTTCGACTGTCCTATTGGACGAATATTATTACTACTAAAGTATTTAAATAGGAACGCAAAATAAACTTTAGAAATGTTTGCGATATAAACATAACACGTATAATTAAAAAGTGTAATCAAAACTAACGTAGAATAAATTTTTTGAATAGGACACAAAATAAACCATGAAAATATTTTCAATAGAATATTATCTCGTTACCATGGCAATGCATATAATTCTGACATTAACACGCAGCGGAAGCTTGCAAAATAGCCCGATTTTGAGACATTCTTCATCAGTGCTCAGCTCCTGTTGGTTTTAACGCGATGATATGTAGCCTATAGCCATCCTCGCAAAATGAGCTATCTAACACTAAAAGAATCTTTCAAATCGGACCGGCAGTTCTTGAGATTAGCGCGTTCAGCCAAACAAACAAACTCTTCAGCTTTATGTATTAGTATAGATTAGTATTAGTATATTAGTATAGATTGTACATTAAAATTCTTAAAAAATAGCTTAATAAACTGGTGTTTGAATAGTTTTTTTTTATAAAAAGAATAATAAGACGATGTGAATAGTTATTTTATTTTATTCTTTGCAACCAGTCTTCTATTTAGTAGACCATTACTGCCATTGTCAAGTGAGTAACGACATTACAAGTTTGTTGATATAACTTCACTGAACTAACAAGACGGTGGCCATCTTGTTAGAACTTTCCAGGGAGTTTTTGTGGCAAGTCAGAATCCATGCTCCGCGGTATTATTCCCGATCCACTTCACTTGTGCAGAATAACCAGACTATATTACGTAAAGCACTACCAATATTACACAATATAGAGCCAAATAACACAAGATTATGGATAAAATATAAAGACCACTATATGGCATTCCAAGATCCACCAAAAACTCCTAATAATTGCCACATTCTTTTTAATTGTAACGGTCAAAATATCTACAACTCCTTTGTTTTTCTAAAATTGAGAAATAAATACGAATTTTAAAGATAAGTTTCGCAACACCACCGTTTTGAGAAAGTTTTAAAACTTGGTAAACAAAGAATGTATAGATAAAATATTAATTAGGGAATTGTAGATAAAGCTGCCATGATACCTCATTAGGGAAAACAATACACATCACCCATATCACACACGACCACGGTGTGTATTTTCAACACTAAGAAGTTTGTAATTCATTATATTCTCACTAGATGTCGATACATCGTAAATAAATTTTTCGTGCAACATCATTTACTGATCATGATTATTAATTAATTTCGATCATAAAAAATAAATATTCATGTAACCAAATTTTTGATCAAAACATACCATCTATCTCAAACAAGGAGCGTGTGAATATGATTAATATTGAATGTAATTTATTAATTAAATGCGATTAATAATATTGTAAATATTTTATGAATAAACATGTAATATCACTACATATAATTAACTAAGACTGTAACAAAACTATCGCTCACATAGTAACGACTAGCTTCTCTCTGCGACTTCGTCCGCGTGGAATAGATACTAGTTAAGCTAACGCTGACACGTAGCGGAAGCTCTCAAACCGAAAAACCTGATTTTAAAACATTCTTCATTGGTTGTTAGCTCCTACTGCTCTACGTGTGATGCATATCTATGCGTGATCTTATAACCTCCCTCGATAAATAAGTTATCTAAAACTAAAGGAATATTTCAAATCGGAATAGGAGTTCCTGAGATTAGCGCGTTTAACCAAAGAAATAAACAAATCCTACAAGCTTATAATATTAGTATAGATAAATGGAATAAAATAATGTTAACTTTCAAATCGTATATAAACAAGATCTAAGACGCGTATATTCAAAATACCAAAACGTAAAATTTGCCTACGACCCTTGAATAATTTCCCAACTGTATACATCGCTAATACAAGGCACAATACTGAGTTACAACATTCTCTTACTGTATACACATAATCCATATGTAATAGCCATACTAACAACCAGTACAAACTAAAGAACTCACTGACAGTACTACAAACCTTCGCGCACTTTAAATATATATATTCATTGACATATAAGCTCTGAAACCCTTAAGTAACAGAGTGTTATGCCAAATAGCTAAGTCGAAATATAATTTTAATTAATATTCAATAACATTACAGCTTTTTTTTTTAATTATAACAACAGAATTGATTAAAAAACGTGCGACATATGTGAATTTGTATAATATAAATATATTTACTAGAAAACTAAGTTAAAATAAAAAAAATACTAGACAAATAAATATATTTTTCTTTCGTCATCCATACTTTGAATAATATTATCATTCTTTTATATTTATTAATCGCTTTGACTTCTGTATTATATGCCTAACCGGTAGTCGGGTGAAGCTGTTAAGACCTTGCCGGGTCAATAGCGTAGTCAGTTCGGAAAAAAAACAGTATGCCTAACCCAATTTTGAAAGTATATATTATTTAATAAAAAGCATGTCTTATTTTAATAGATTTATACTTCATTTAGATCCAAACATTTGGATCATTTATCAAGAGTCAGTCACGAAAGTCGGTTATGAAAGAAATTTTTCTACTATATATTGGAATCATAATTGGCAAACGTAATATTTTTTATTAAAAATAATATAAAATTTGAAACTACGGGTTATTTTGAAATGAAAACACGTATTAAAATAATTATACTTGCGTTATAATAGTACAACGTTGTAAAGGTTTAGCAACCACGCCTTTGCGAATTCAGTTCAAGTCAGAGATAACGTTTAAACTATGAAAATGTACGAGTGGAAAGGAAAGTAGTTGCTTGCTCTATGACGAAATGTTTGTAAACTGCGCGAACGCAACACGTGAAAGGGGATCTCGTTGTATTATTTTAGAATTGAAATACCAACAACTAACGTCATATTTTTGACGTAACAATGTACCAAAATAAATTGCTTATGCTAACCCGAAAGTTACTACAGAATTTTGTTTCAAAAATGTACCTAAAATGCTCCAAATAGAGAAAGAAATTGTTAATTATATTTTTAAAATATTCGATTAAAATGCATTTAATACCATACACGTGTGAACTGGACATTATTTGAGTTGAGTCAAGAAAATTAACATTTAACAATGATCTCACTAACTGACCTTTGAATACGAAAACATAAAACACTGTAAAAAAACGTGAAAAGATGAAACAAAATTGCCTCATAATAATTGTTTTTGAATTAAGCAATTTCTTGCTCAATTACAATTACATGAAGAACGAGGGACACAGAAGATGTGCTATGATTCACACGCTGCTTGTAATCTTTATAATCAAAGTTGGAACTGTGACCCAAATCCGCGCAACCGCTGAGTACTTTCATTGTGAACGCTAAAACACGCACACAAACAAAACATTAGTACCTAAAGCGTAAACATACTGTAAATACACATAACGTGAATAAATGCACACAGACTCATCTAGCATAGGCATTTGCATTCACAAACACACTCGAACAACGTGTCGATAGAACACGCGAAACATATTTGCGAATGACTGGATAATTTAGGATATAATTTGCTTAATTTTAAACCCATTCACATAACCCACAACAGTAAAAATAGACTCGCTTATCTCATTAGTACATATATATTTATTTTGAAGTTATGTTTCGATTTAATATACACATTTGCTTGTGTTCTCGGGGCAAATGTGTGACTGCGTAGTATTGTATTTGGGCATTAGAGCGAGAAAAGATGCGTATAATATATCATTTAATAACTAGAGCAGCATTCCCGCCTTGTTCTAATTAACCAAGTGAATGTGGCAATGATTTATTATCAAATAAAAGAATGAATTGAATGAAATAGAAAGTATAGAATAATTAAGCAAATTGTTATAAAAGTGTAGGATATCGTTATACACAGTTAACTATTTTTACTAGTTATATATTTGTTTATGAAACAACAATAAATCTTAAACTCGTGTATTAGTGTATATTTGTATTTCTACCTAGAGAAGTCGCACAGCAAACATAAAGAGGAAAATGGATGCTTTCGATCAACGGATGTTTCTGGAGTTCAAGAAATTTATACGAGCAGTATATACATTTGATATATATTCATTGTGTATCTTATTTGCAGCATTATCTGGTCTATTTAAATATATATTCTCTATTCCATACAGCTTTATACCGACTGAGTCTACGGATTCAAACAATGAACCGGCTCCCTTTTTATTATTTCATTTGCTAATACTACTTTTACTAATACTTCTGTACCAAATAAACATGACAGCAGTTAATAAAATTCAGGTGGATATAACAAAAAAATAATATCAAATAAAATATTTGTTATTTTCTTGTTATCGGTATTATTTTGGAAAGAATCGAAACTTCTATTATATTTTACAATACGTAATAAAACTTTGATGATAAAATACGCTACCAAAGGCACACATAATAAGTTAGTGAAAGTAAATACCGTGTAATTGCAGTTAAATTGTATAACATTGAGCATGCGGAGACAATACAATGAAGAGAACCATCAAAAGACGATTAAGCAAATAATAAAATGAACATAACAAGGTAGCTTTTGTCGGGAATGTTTGTGTAACCGTGTTTAGTTACGCTTAACTAAGCATCAGATTGTTGTTGGAATGATTAATTTGATTTCATCTCGTATCTTAAAATTTTGAGATATGGTATTTTATAGACAGCCAGGAAGTTGTGAAAATAGACCATGCAGGTTGTAGACGCCCCAGTGCAGCGTCATTGATCTTAATAACCACCACTGAGAGGCTGATGTTACTTGTACGCACTAGGTACTAAGTACGTACAGGAAATGGTACAGTACCCAGCACGTGCTCTCTGGGTGGTGCTAAAAAGTAACAACTTTTTGGCCACTGCACTGTTTCACAGAAATTGAATCTTGCAACGACAAATAAAGTAATCAATCTACGATAATAAAAGATGAATACTCTATTTTACCATACGATTAAATAAAATAACTACCAAACACTCACGGTTGTCCAAAAAAATACTAACAATTATGGACATAGTCTTCATCTTTAATTGAAATCACCTTAGTTAAGGACTCCAGATACTACCACTAAATTTAGATTTAATATTTTAAAAAGCCACTTGAATTAAGCCTTAATTTAATTCATACTCATAACTTGATGCGTACTTGTAAATCTACACCGGAAGCTGCGTTAAAGAAATTGATTTCTTCCACCAATCATTCAAATCAGTGTCAGCTGCCATAATCTCTTCGCGGCGTTACGTAACCCGCATGACATAACCGAATCGAGCTCAGCGAAAGTTGCCTCGACAATTTCACTCTTTCTCTTTATAGGCTGTACTGTTCGCGCGCACTGCTTTTGACACCTCTCCTCTTGTTCTAACGCGAGCAAGTTCTGCATCTTTGTCGTTTACGTAACTTTCTTGTATATATTGCTCTCTTTCGCCATCGTCATGCTTGCCGTGAAATATTCCTTCGGCTTCGCACGCGCCGGGGGCGTTACCTGCTACGTAATCAATTGTTTTCTCGCATGTTTGCACTTTTCAAGCCTGGAGGGACGTGTTTTTGTTTTCCTCTTGAGATTCAAGTACAAATCGGGGTTTATCACCAACAGATTATTATTACAGCAATATTATAAAACAATCTATGAAACTATATGTCTTTGAAGATTAAGATATAAAGATAACAGTTCTAAAACAAATATTGATATATTCAAAAAACTAAGTAAACACGTTAAGTAATAGGTATATATGTCAATGCTACTGTCAATTTTGTGTATATATAAAATCTATAATTATGTATTTATAACCGGTAAATTTAGGCAGTATTTATTAACATCTGCCTTGAATTTATCGTATTGTTATAAAAAAAATCCAATTTATTCGTATGTGTGAATCTAAAATGCAATTAAAAAAAACTGGATTATCTTAAGAGTATTCCATTTGGTTGTCCTCAAATCAGAGGCCTTTCTAAATTCAGAAGGCATAAGACACTAGAAGCAAAATTTAGGGAGATTTACAGGACGAAAAATAATATGATATAGGGTTCCATAAATTTTATATACACTGAAAGATAGAAGTTATTCCTAAAAAAACGTCGTCCGACTAGGAGTTTTGGACATAAGCTTTTCTTTCGTATTGTCGGTGACTGAAATGAAAATATGACCCTCATGTACAATGTCAAAAGTAAAAATAGTAAATGTCAGCGAGATATATTTGTATAACTCAAATTTTAGGGGCATTCTATATACCAATGAGACACACTACACAACAAGTAATAAAAATATATTAAATTGTTTATCTCTAGTTGTTGGTTGCAGGGTGCATTTTATATACAATTATGTTGTACAAAAATCATAACAAGGGCGACAATAGTAGATTAATATGTAAATATTGAAAAACAAGTTCGAATAAACGCAAAAAGGTGACCGTTCCGAAAGGAGATTGTATTAAAAATAATAAACAGAACTGCCAACACTTTGTCATGTTACACACACAGATCCTGCTCGAATTATATTTCCAAGCGTCATTAGATCATTAACCACAAACAGACCAAGGTTGATGTGGAAAGTCAACCGGCGAAAGGACACAAGTCGCTTTTACATAAAATTACCTGATCTATTTTTATAACGATAAAGAGTAATTTTTCATCTAATTGTTCAGTGAGCATGTATTTTGTAGTGTGTGGATTTGGATTATAAATTCAAATCAGGAACAGAAACATAAACTGAAATGTATAAGCTCAAAAAATCTTTATGTACAATTCTTCTGACCGCGTGTATGGGATTCAACTCCTCTAAAACAGCTGGACAAATTTAGTTGTAATTTTTTGTGTGTATTTAGGTAGACTCAAGGTTTAGATTCACAATTGATCCCGGTAAGTGTTGCTGCGGTTGACTCTTAGGATTTTTTTTTATCATCAAGGAAGAACAGCATCCGCAGGACCCGCTAGTTACATATGAAATTAATATCAGATTTTTAAAAATATCGGTTTAAATTAATACAGTAACAACTATTTAAACTTGTTAATGGTAGAGGATTAATCGAATCCAAAAAGTAAGTAGAACCATTTAAGGAAAATTCCGCTTCATATGATAGCAGTTCTACACTCAAAAGTTAAATCTTTTGACATAACAAGCGTTAAAGCAAATAGTAGAATACTATAATAAAACTAAATGTTTACCGGAGTCTAGTAGATACCTCCGTTATATTTGCCAGACACTTACTTCAAGAACGTACAATTCAATATGCATTATTACACTATGCATTGGTATTCATATGCATTACAATAATTTTTGACCCCGTATTTGGTATCGCTGCACATAATAAAGCCAAATGGAATGCTTAACTTTTAATTTACGTTTTAAAAACCTGCAAATTAGAAACACTTAATGTGAAGTGATTCTATTTATATTTCTTTTTCGCTTTAAGATTTTAGAGCTCAGCCTTTGAAGCTTTTATAGCATCATATAATTATAAAATATGACTGTAAAAGCAATAATTTGACACTTAATATATTTTTAACTAATTGTGTGCACACAACCACAAATACATCCTACACATTTATTTATCTGTCTCAAGGTTACCTACAATTGTTAACAAGGTGAGGTTTAATTTAAAAAAGATATAAGGGACATTATTCCTTGTAGGAATGTAACTGTAAAACTAAACTTTAGTCTAATTTTGATACAAATATTAAGATATTAGTTAACTTTATCTATATATTGTGTATATAAAAGTAGTACTATATATATCTAACGTATTTAGGACCGCTGTTTTGAAGCCGTTCAGGTTGTTCCTCCTAACAACTGAGTTTGAACTCCTCATAAGCCAGTAGCTATGTTACCAGTCAATTCCTTTGAAACTGGACATAGCAGTACAGGTAATATTTGCACAGGTTTATTCTGGTGCTCTATACTTACAATGAATATGACATACGAATATTTTTGCATAACATGCGTAGTGATTTTTCAATTAATTTCCTTTTTATCAATTCCAATTGTTAACACTATCCGCTGATGAAAGATCGTGAGGAATCCTAAACCTGAAAAATGTATTTATAATACCATGTGTATAGTTACTATGTTAGAAAATATAGAAAAGTGGATTTCTCGGTGTTTGAAATCGGTAATACGTCATAGGCTGGTGTGGTGATTATGCCATTACCTTTCTTTCTTTGTATAAAAATTGTACACAATTTGTGCTCCAATTTTAACATACATATCTTTCACTACACTAGTGTGGACAAGTATGACAGGACGCAATGTTCAAGGTGTTCCGGTCTAGATTTCAATTTCGTTACGATTCTTATGGTGGCCCTACCTAAAGTACATTCCAACGTAGACCTCCCACTTAAAATTGAAAACAGGCTCGTCTAGATTAGTGTAGGTATCAAAATAAGCCGGGCAGGACTTTATTCTATATGTATTATACATGGATATAGGTGACACTACGTAGCCTTGTGGGACGAAAGTGCGTCGTGTCGTGCGCCGTGGCGGAATGTTCGCACTGGTTACTTTCCATCAACCTTGAGCGGTACTCGGGGTACGATCACCCGAAACTTGTGGAAATATCGACTGTTCCTATAGTCTATCTAGGCATTTCGTGTTCTCGAATAAATACACCAAAACATACAACTTTAACACGAACTGATTAAGAATGACAAAACGGTTTGCGCGTATTAAATTGTGAATACATTTTCCTTAAGATAGATTTCTATAAAATTATTTATATGTTGGGTTACCTATACAAGGGGTTTAACGTGCACGTAACTAAGTTACTGAACCATACACAAAAGAAACAGTATGAAACAAAACTATTGATGCTTAGACATCTCGACGGGGACTCGAATCCTGGAAACAAATCTAAACTATCGGCAGATAAAACAACGTAATCCTAAGTAATTTTATAAATACAAAACTAATTCTGCTTTTTTCTTATGCTTCACGCCGTTTATTTAAACTTTAATTAGTATGTGAGGTAGAATAGCTTAGTTAGAAATCTATCATCAACCACATATTGGTGTAGTCCAGTTGCTGTAAATGATACTCGATACTCTATATTTTTAGAACAATGCCTTATAAAACCGTATTCACTTTATGTACAGTCGCATCTTTAAATAACGATAATGATTCCTCACCTTACTCACCTATCAGTGCAATGAAACACTACTACAATATAATAACAATTTAATAACGTGACTTGATAATTTATGAGAGTTTATTGAATTTAGAAGAAAAGGTAGCATTAATGACGGAAAAATACCACTTTAAGTCTTTAACTGAATGATAGAGATAAGGAATCTCGCACAGATGTATTTTAACTAGGTGACAGAATTTTAAATCCAAATACTCGTATATGTATAAATTGTTTATTATAAACATGCAACTATACTATATGCTCAATGGTAAAGGAAATTAGAACCACATATACTAACGGATATGATTAGAGTAGTATTACTAGGAGCCCTATAAATTGCGGTTGCATATTGGATTTATAATACATGCGCAAGTATTAAGACTACATAATCGTAATTATTGGGCAAAGGATTCATCCCAATATAATTCATAGCGTATTGATGATCCTAAATTCTAAGAGGTCGATGGCTTTAACGTCCTTATTGTGCCAAGATTTTTGCACCGTTACTAATTCAATTAAATTGAAGAATTATGCAAGGATACAAAAAAATATATACCAAGGCACAAGTCTCCGATTCTCGGACTGATATCCATTGATTGGAAATATTTGACCATAACTTTTAAATTTTGTTTACTAATGTTCAAAAATGTATACCAAATTAACTCAGTACATTTTTTACTGCAATATACCATATAACAAATTTGTAATAAACTAGAAATTTTAATGAGCTCAACTTATATAAATACATAGGAAAGATGGTGCTTACGTATGCTTCAAGCCTGTTCTTGCATGCTTAAATCAATTTAAATGTAATGGCAAATATAAAAATAAATAAGTACAGAGTAATTATAAAATTGTTTTAGCAATCTTAATTTCACAGTTGACGTACTTCGATAGTGACGAGTGATGTATTTTTGTATGTCTGATGAAGGTCGAAATTAAACTTAAAAAGGCTTCTAATTATCATTCCAAGTAATATTTATGTCACATCAATTTTAAGTTGGTCATATTCACTCTAGACTATAACCTAAGAAGTGAAGCTTAACAATTTCTTCTCTTCTCAAACTCTTCAGCCAACGTGTCTTCAACGACCGCTTCATTTAGCTTCTTGTATTATCTCTTATTTAGAATATAACATAGCCTGGGTTATGGACACAACCTTTTGCCAATATAATGTAATTCATAAATTTCTTTTCCATTTAATCAACCTCTTCAGCTAATGTGTATTCAACATCTATTTTAGTTAGCTTCTTGTGTCGTCTCTTAATTATAATAATATAGTTTGAGTTACGAACATAGCTCTTTTATGAGCTAATAAGACAATATAATGTAATTCATGCTTAGATGGATTGAATATGCTTTCTTACTTGTGGCTGCCTCTACTTCTTTAGTGGCTTAGCTGTACAGCTTTTTCGCTCATTTACTAAGCTCCTAATTGTTCCTGGAGTAAGGATTGGATATAGAATGTTGATTTTATTAATTATTTTTATAATAAAATATTAGGAAAACAACTATTACCTGTTTCTGTCACCTTTAAAAAGGTATTTCCCAGCATAATTACTTGATCAATTTACGCAAGTGACAATCGAATTACGTTATTAAGAAATGGATCGTTTCCGTTTAATAGTCACTTATATCATATTTACCTATACAGGATATTGTATTAATATCAACAAATTGATACTAGTATTGTCGCAATAAACGTTATTAATTATAATAGTAATAATTTTAGGTAACTAGGTTAAAATATATAATTTTGACCCGATTGGCGTAGAAGCAATTTCTATGTTAAATAAATATACTGCATTATATTATCGTACTCTGATATGGTATTAAAAGCGAATGATTTCATTATTAGTATCAATTTTTATATTGAATGCAATCTTAATTCAATTACTACTAATTATTAATGTCTCTTAAAATCTAGCCAATGAAATTTATTTGATCCACATTTGATACGGATGCTGTTTGCATTTATGACATTAATATTAGTGGACTTAAAGCAAATTAATTAGCGTTGCCAAATCTATTTGACTCTAGTCAATTGATGTCATTATTCTTTGGTTGGTTAGTTACGATACTATTTTTACCATCATTTTATTCCGATTCACATTTTCATTTGATGTTTGGATATCTAAAATATGATTCTCGAAAAATTTGCAAGGAATAAATTTTAACACTCGACAACTTTCACTTCAAAAATATTAATACGTTTTAAAGTTTTCCGAAAAGCTGATTGAAACAAATAAATATGATAATACTACCTTATTCGGTTATAATAGTTAACATTTTTTTACCAAAACATGTATCGCCACAGACATACAATTATTTGTCTTTTTCGAACGTTTAATATCCTTTGAGAATTATATATCCGTTCTCACCGATGTACCACGGAGTCACCTTTAATGAATCACGGGTCGTAGTGACCTTTCCTTTTTATTTTATGTCTTCAACCGCCGGAAGTGCCTAATCGGGATTCCTGGGCACCCTTTTAGCAATTTCGTTTAGTTTGTTTTTTCTTTCTTAAATTTGCGACGTTCGTTCTTCCTTTGTTTTCTTTTGTGTATTTGTTGTTAACGAAGCCTTACATAGTAGAATCGTTATGAGAGCAGTTAATAAAAACTTATACTAATGGAGTACATACCAAAAATAGTTATTTAAATACTATTGATTTGATGCTGGTGGTCGCGTCCGGAACTTGGCCGCTGCACTGTCGCACATCAATTGGAGCTCACAACAACAATTAGAGTAATCAATCAAGCGACGATAATAAAAGATGGATACTCTGTTTAGCCATACGATTAAACAGAAGGACTATTAATTTCCAATAAAATATAGTTTCATTCCTTTTTTTTTCGAAATGACTACGCTATTAACCCAGTAAGGTCTTAACAGCTTCACCGGACTACTAAGGCGAGCGCTTAAGGCACTCAGCCGATTTTATTTTGGCAACCAGCTCAAGGGTGCACGACACACCTCGGCTTGGCTGTTGCCTGTTTGTTGCATGCAAAATCGCGACCTATCTTAGCTAACTATTCATATATATGTGTACCAAGCATACACGCCTCAACAACCCCTCCATATATTTATTATCGGAAAATTGAGAGTTTTTCAGTTCGATAAGGGAAAAAAAGTAAACCCTTCCACTTTCATGTGTAAGCGTGTAGGCGTGCACGTGTGTGGGCGTGATCGTGTAGTGTTGTAGCGGTGATGTATATTTGTGTGTTACCGTATCGCGCAAGCAACGCACTCAAGGGCTCCCTACCGAAGGATCGAACCTAGGCTTGAGCCGCTGCCGTGGTAGGCCTAATTGGGTAAGTTTCATTCCTTAATACTTACAATTTTACAAGAAAGATTAATCTATACAATTACAACCATGAATCGAGATGGAAACACAGCATGATTTGTCTACAAATAGGGCACGTGACAAATATTGATGTAATCCACAAATCTAATTGTATTTATGTCCTTAATGTAATTTGTAATATACCTATCAAATCAGGACTTGATTCCTAGTACGATAGGTATTTTTTAACGAATGAAAAAAAACCTCCGCAAAAGAGATGCATTTAGAAATAGCAGAATGAATAAAAGTGCTCCACAAAAGGTACCTACTTTAAGTGTTCGTTTGAACGCTTCATATTGATTTAAATGAAAGCGGCATTACTAATGAGAAAAATAAATAATATTGTTTATACTTCGTCATAACCTTGTAAAGGTCAAAATAAATATTGGAAACGATGACCAAAATAAGTCTTTCGCTATTGAAGAATGCAAAAGTTGGATATTTTACGGAGATAGTAAAAGGTAATTTAAAACCGGCATTAGAATGTTGTTTTAGTAAATATAAGATCGATAATTTTACTTATTAATCTTACAGAAAATAAATCCCATTAATATACTGACAAAATACTGTAAAATATTTATTGTACAGTCCATAAAAATAACCACAAACTTTACTAATGAATACTTCATTCAAAACGTACATAAAAAGGATCAATTTAATTACGAAGATATAAAAATCAAAAGTGTTTTTTTTCTTTCTCTTAGGTACTAATAAATAAGCAATACAGATAATCAATAAGTTTCTCATTACTTCTTCTCAGATGAGTAATTAGTCGTTTTTGACAACCATAAGTCCATTAAAAGGTATAAATAGAATAAAGGATAGCCGATTTTAATTGCTGTTTTAAAATCATGAATTGATTTGCGAGCACGAAACAACTGTCAAAATGTAAAATTATCTTATAAAATGTATACAGGATTTACTTTATACATTAGTTCATTAGATAGTTGATTGGATTCAACTCGAAGGTTGCGAAACGAACTTTGACTCTTTGTGAAGATGCGCTTATGTAGGTCATACAAATACAAGTATAGATAAATCATAGTTATAGGCAATACCTACATTATATTACTTACTACACGCATAGTTATGTAGATTTCATTTGTCCATACTTTGTAATACAAATCAAACACTATATCGTGTATCTATTTACATTGTTATTCCAGATATCAAGTCAGAGCCAAAGTTATACTAAAAGGAGGGGTATTATACACAAAAAGGATCTTCGAAAACATCAGTCGTAATACCTACAGAGTATTGTAACGGGTGACATTGTTCCCGAAATATTATTATTGTCAATTAGCAATATTTAATTGAAAAAAGGATATTTCACTGACCAAAGAGGATGTTAATACTTTGGAGGTTATAAAACCTTTTTCTTATTAAAGTCATTGTCATGAACTCGTAACACTCCAATGCTGATGTTAATCTTCTCTCAGAACAAGCTACTTTGCTCTATATTCTTTAAATCTACAAACTAGTCACATGATAAAAATAAATTGGGTTGCGATAATAATCCGAGAGATTTAAATTAAGCAAATAACTACTAACTTCGTTTCAAATAATTATTACCAAATTATATCCAATTAAACTAGGTTACAATTGAATAAATTTGTTTAGTATATCATAGTAATTATTTATTTATACTAATATAATAAAGCTGGACGGTTTGTTTGTTTGGTTGAACGCGCTAATCTTAAGAACTACTAATGTGATTTGTAAAATGCTTTCAGTGTTAGATAGCTCATTTATTAAAGAAGGCTGTACCTTATATGTCATCACGCTAGGATCAAAAGGAGCGGAGTACCAATAAAGAATATTTCAAAGTCATTTTGTTTCCTTTTGAGTGCTTTCGTTGCGTATTAACGGTGGCCCAAAGTAACTATTGCACATGGACAAAGTAGCGGGAACAGGTAGTCTATACTAATATTATAAAGAGGTAAAGTTTCGAAGATTTTGACGTTGAGAGTTTGTGAAGTTGTAGGGGTAATCTCAGGAACTACTGATCCGATTTGAAATTTTTTCAGTGTTATATAACACATTCACCGGGAAAGGTTATAATAAATAAATCATCATGCTCAGACCAATAAGACCGAAGCTGAAAAATGTTTCAAAATCGGGATTTTTCTTCCTTTTGAGAGCTTCCGCTGAGTGTTAGTGTTAGCCCAAAGTAATTATTACTACGCGGACGAAGTCGGGGGCAAGGGTTAGTGGTAGGTCGGTAGGTGGTAGGTATAAATCGGTGTCGCGGTGTTTCGACTTATGTCTGACGATATTCAAGTCTCGCCTAGAAGTTTTACATCCTGTTGGATAACGATTACTTTGGAGACTGGCTAACTGTTTTGATCATGTAATTTTTGTACTTCCTTAAATTTCACTTCCTCCTTTTTATATCTGGTTTCAAATCATTTACTTTTTTTTTTATTTATTACATTAAACACTATCAATATCAAACTGAATGATCATTATAATCATTTATCATCAGTATGTATTAAACCCCATATTGAAGGGATCATATGATTGTATAAGGTTATTATGAGAGTTAAAAACTCTTTTATTAGGTTTAAATGGATGTATATAACTAGGATATCCAAAATTAACTTCTTAGTTAAACGTTTAATGTTATCACTACTTAAAAAAAATAATTAGATGAAGTACACTTTCACATTTTGCCGAATTTACAAATGGACAATGAAATATTGTGACAGAATCAAAACTAAATAAATAACTAACAATTATCATTTATCAATTGTAAGCTACGTTACGTACTAAATACAGTCTTTTGCGCGTATTATGACAAACTGAGCAGTGAAAGTGCTCTAGTTTTCCGAATAAGTGTAGTTATTTCGTTAAGCCGTCACCAGCTCCGGTAGCCGTGATCGTCTAGTGGTTAGGACCCTACGTTGTGGCCGTAGTAACCCAGGTTCGAATCCTGGTCACGGCAGTGCCTCACTGTCGCGGCGGAGCTTTATTTTTATTTGTAAGCGAGTTTTTTTGCGTATGTTATTGTGACTCGATACTTTGCTTACGTGTTATATATATTATGATAATTCTTACAGATAATTTTGTAAAGCTCTCTAAATACTATCAAGAGACGGATAAGAGCAAAGATATAGAATACTTAAAACAAGGAAGGTGACTTAATACAAGGTAAAAAATCAATCATAATAGTTTGCGTCAGATATTTTGATAGGTTCACCACGAATCTACAAACTTTTAGAAAGGTATTGGTCATGTCGTTTTATTTTTTTTATTTATATCAAAGGAGGCAAACGAACTGGTGGGTCACGTGATGTTAAGTGATCACCACCGTCCATAGACACTAGCGACATCAGGAACGTCGCAAGTGCGTTGCCAGCCTGTATATGGGAGAAGGGGTAGGGGAAGGAAAGGGAAAGAAAAAGGGACGTGGGCCTCCGGCTCTCTCACTGACCGAACGAAACACAACAATGCATGCACTGTTATTTCACGTCGGTTATCTGTGAGAGGGGTGGTACTACCCCGGAGGAGCCGACCCATTCATGCTGAAACCAAAAATAGCTTCAGCGGGGCTCTACCACCTACAAAAAAATTTATAGACTGATGTGACGGCACTAACTGTCCGAAGATTTTCATCTCTTCATTTTAAATTGTATCTAGCTGTAGGTGAAATATATCTAGTTAATAGAGATTATCTTATCTATACATATAATAAGAATGTAAATTTAACATACTATTGTACTATTAATGTACTATTTCGATTTTCGTGAAAAAAAAATGTTGCAGGTTTCTAGGAATGAGTAATTAATATTTCAATAATTTTTAGATATAGCTGTCTATCTGTCTGTATGAACACGCATCACTGCTAAAGTACTTAGTGCACAATAAGATCTCAGCAAAAAAATCATAAAGCATATCTTCAGGAGCAACTTAATTATGAGTGGTTTCATTAAAATCAGTCCACTCAAGCGAAAGTTTTTTTTTAAACTTTATTTTTGGCAATCAATCTTTCCGATTATTACTGCCATATTGTCACGTAGTCAATAATATCACAAGCTTCGTGTGATCATTCCAAAATTAAGCATCGTGTGAATCCATATTCTAACAAGATGGTGAATCCCTTGCTAGAACCTTCCCGGGAGTTTTTGTGGCATCTCAGAATTTCATGCTCCGTGTTATTATTTTCCATTCACTTCACTTATGCATAATAAACTAACTATATTACGTAAAACACCACCAAATTTACACACTATATAGTCAAATAACACAAGATTATGAATAAAACATAAAATCCACTACATGACAGACTAAAATCCCGCCAAAAACTCCAAGCGAAAGTTATTGTAGTTTTAATGACGACGCGGCGTACTTAGTACATTGAGATGAGTTTATTAATTATTGTTTTCTACATAAGCTTCCATGCAGACGAAGTCGCGGGCACAGGCTACTAGTCTATAAAAAGCTATAAAATTAAATTTTATTTACATTTAAGAGTGCAGGAACCTGTCCAAGATTTGATTGTAAGTACCTCATCGCCGTACGTGTTTCTGCTTTAAAATAGCAATGCTTGCTTTGCTGTTGCTCTAAAGTTCGAGCATTTATTAGTTTACGTAACAACGCAACTCTACCATTAACTACAATGATCTATGTATGACTGAATTTGGGACTGTGGTCCTTTCGCTCTTGATATTCATAGCAAGAGCCTGGCCCCTTAACGTGAAGTTTATTTATATGAATATTTCCTACTTCATAATAAAAAATACCTTTAGGAATAATTTTCAACGTATATCTTTAGGACGTTGTTCTGTTAATCGTTATGTGGCCGCCACACACGTAGCTCACGTTTTGATACTAATAGATAGTGACAGGTTTTTATACGTTAATAGAAACAATCCGGCTGTTGATAAATGTAATTATGACATTATTTATAATAAGAAGTCAGCTACGAGAAAAATAAATGTTTTGATTGTTGCACGAACTGGATTTAATTAAACGGATCAAATTGATTAGCTTAAGAATAAGTTTAATACAAGTTATGATGTGGTATATCTCGACTATATTTAAGAAAGAGAGTGAGCATTATACCATTGTAGATAGGATAGGCATTATTAGCAACAATATAAATAGTTCTTTAGATGTCATTACAAAATTACATTTAACAACACATAAATTTGTACTGTACCAAATCAGTGTATGTGAGGAAAACTATGAACTTAAAATGGGCAAGATTTATTTAAATAAGATCAAATATTCTCTTACATGGAAGCAAAATTTGGGTTTATTAACTTTATCGTTATCGGGAAGGTATTCATTTATTAATTTTATTGCATTGGCTATTATTTATCTTGGCAGTTTCTGAGTCTTACCCTAGATATTGTTAATATATAATTCATATTTGTTTCATAATTCCATTGCAACCAATACGTATCAACAAATTACTTATATCATTTGTTCTTATCATTATATTAGAAGCAGGTATGATTATTGCAACTGATTTGAAATGACAATGGACCAGTAATTTGAGATCACAAATCACGCTAATTGCTATCAACATAGGTGTATTTATAATCTACAATTGTTAAACATAGTTCAATGCAAACATAAATCCTAAGAGCTTTATAAACAAACTAAAGATCTTAATGCAATTTGCATAGATAATATAATACAAAGGAAATCCGCGCATCGAAGTCTTGAGTGACCTCAGGGCGTAATTTCGCAAAACCATGGCCATGTCTCAGTCCCATGGTGTGGCAATTGCTAAGCTACGAAGCATATTGTGAAATTTGTCATAATGCATAATACATTCCAATGTATATCTGCTGCTTCAATGATGAATAATTTTACAGACTTATTAGTAGATAAAGAATTTGACTAAAATAATGATATAGAAAATTTTAATACTAACTGGCAAAAAAAAAACAAATATTTTACTATTTCTCTTTCGCGTGTAAGATTATATAAAGTATGATAAGGAATATAACAGTTCCTACTGTAAGAAAAAATATCGTTAATATTTAATTAAATTCTAGTATTTAAGTCCTACGTAATTAAGAATATATGTAAACATAATTCCGCATAGTTTAGTAGTAAATATAAAGATGTTAACAATAATTTATTTGAAAAATGGAAGGTTTTTTTTTTCGAAATGACTAAAAGCTATTGACCTAGCAAGGTCTTAACAACTTCACCGGACTACTAAGGCGAGCGTGTAAGGCACTCAGCTGATTTTATTTGACAACTAGCTTAAGGGGGCATGCCACACCTCGGCTTGGGCTTTTGTCAGTTACATGCGGTTCGCGACCTGTCTAAGCTAAGCTAACTATTCATTGAGCCGCTGCCGAGGGGGGCCTAATCTGGTGTAAAATGGAAGCATTAGGTACATCACCTGACGCCGTTACATATCAGTATGTCTAAAAAGATTGAAGTGGATACATAATGTTTAGTATTATTTAGAGGAAAGAAAGTTTTGTCAAAATGAATGAATAATTTATTGCAATTTTTAGTTTGTTCACTGCCGGGCATTCTCTTTCAGCTAACCAGCGGTATTGTCTTCAAGAATCAAAATTTATCGTAGGTAATACAAACGTAAAAGAAGTGAAGAAAGTGAATAAAATAAAAAATATAATTATAAAGTTAACTAAACAAAACTAAAAATATATGCTGTAACGGAATATATAGAATGAATAAATATACTACGTAAATGTATGAAGAACACACAAGTGGAATGTTTTAATACCACCTGAAGGGAAAGTAGGTACTCTAAATAATAGGATAAAAAATTTTACTCTAAAGAAACATTTCTTTATTTTTGAAAAGAAATAAAACTTATTTATTTCTTTTCAAAAATAAAGAAATATTTCTTTGGAGTAAAATTTGCTATCTCTACTATTTAGAGTACTTTCCCTCCAGGTGGCATTAAAAAACTCCATCCTGTATAGTTCTATACACACATGCACATATAGACATACATACAAATATAATAAGCTGGACTTAGATTTGATACCATATAGAAGCAAACAAAGAATATTTTGAAACAACATGTGAGAAAAATCTCTAGTAATATGTCATTTATAAGATGTTTAGACATTCTTTAATTTCTGTAATACCTCGGATAGAGCTAAAGAAAGAGGAAAGTAACTTAAGAAATAATACATTCGTCTGAGAAACAGCTGTGACCTAGATATTGACTCCGGCGACAAAAATAGAAACACTATAAATAGAAAATATATAATTGTAAAGCCCGTAAAAGCAATGTTTTAAAACTGAATAGACTTATAAGATAAAAACATGTTTCATTAATCTATGCAATTTAACTATTGTATACATTTTCATCAATTCTATTTACTTTCACTTCTTTGAAATATGGTTTACATATAAATATATCACAGTATCTGAATTCTAGGTTGTCCTTACAAATATTTGATATATAATTGATGAAAATGTAAATAATTTAACTATCATATACATTTTCATCAATCCTTTTACTTTCACTTCTTTGAAATATGGTTTATATATAAATATATCACGGTAGCTGAATTCTAGGTTGTCCTTACAAATATTCGATATATAATTGATGAAAATGTATATAATTTAACTATCATATACCTTTTCATCAATTCTTTTTACTTTCACTTCTTTGAAATATGGTTTATATATAGATATATCACGGTATCTGAATTCTAGGTTGTCCTTACAAATATTTGATTTATAATTGATGAAAATGTATATAATTTCACTATCACATATATTTTCATCAATTCTTTTTCACTTCTTTAATATATGGTTAATATATCTCGGCATCTGCATCCTTAGTTATCCTTACTACTTAAATACGATTGTCTGTTTGTTACCTGTTCACGCCTCAACTTTTCGACCGACCATCACGACATTTTGTACGCACGTTGTTATGGGTATAGAAAATGACATAAGATCCAGAATAATCGAAAAAAAGACCATTCTTGAGGTCATATCTACATTCATACACCGCCGTCCATAGATACTAGCAACACGAAGGGAGTTGCAAATGCGTTGTCATCCTGTGTTTGGGTGGGAATGGGGGTCAAGGGAAGGGGAAGAGGAGATGGGAAGGGAGGTGAGGTGGGCCTCCGACGCTCTCACTGACCGAACGAAACGCAACAGTGCAAGCACTATTACTTCACGTCGGTTTTCTGTGAGAGAGTGGTATTACCTCGGGCGAGCCGACCCATTCATACTGGAACCAATAATAGCTTCAGCGTGGCTCTACCACGTACAATATGCTATATAATATATTTAGATAGGTGTTGTTATACTTTATTATATATATTTTAATTAATTATTTATATAGGCTCACTTCCTCGTTTAACCTCGTTACCGACCGATGTTGCCACAGTTACATAAATAGATTATTAACAAATATAGTTTATTCGGTTGTCGACAAATAAATTGAACGTCAGTTAATAGAACGTTTTTTCCTTATTTCACGGCATTAAATCAATTAAAAAACCATTCGTTATACGAAAATAGACTAATTAGCTTAGTTTCACTTTTAACGCTTGACTTTAACGAGAAACTAGATCAGGTTACGTCATCTCTTTTTTAATGCATTTTTAAGATTGTGTCCATTTTATTCAGTGCATTTTTACGACATTTGCAAGTGAAAATACACCTCATCGTATTGGGAAGAGTTAGGTATATCATTAAATAGTTTGCGGGTAACTAATTTTTTCTCCCTACTTAAGCTATTATTTCCTAATTATATTTTCTCAGTATACTTTCCATTCAACTTTACCTCAAATCTTCTATATAAATAAATAACATAGGAAAGTCTATTTTTAATGCTATAATCACAGAAAGCTATTTACTATATAATTACGAAAGATATATCGTGCTCACAACAAAAAAAAGTATCTGTCTTCTATTTGTCTCTTTGTTTTTGTTAATCTCCTAATCGTTTCGACTGATTTAGATAGAATTTTCACTTACAGATAACTAATGATATAAGGAACTAAAGAAGCAATATCCCGTAAAGAGAACATTCCATACGCACGTATACACCGAAACTATTTTTATGGAAATTTCCACGTGGACGAAATCGCGGGTAACAGTTAGCTATTATTAAGAATTCACATTTGATCCTAATAAAATAGCCAGTCTTAGAGCTGACATAAAACAATATATAATATAAAAAACTTAAACATCAAACTAACAATTATGTTTACAACACAGGGTCATCGTGTGCGGAAGCTCACAATCTCATAATACAATAATAAGAACAGTGCGTAAACACTTTTATCAAAATTTAATCTTGTTTTACCCATTTCAGTACAAATTAGTAGAATAATCTATTTCAAATTACACATATATATTCATTACAAGGATGAAATCGCTTTTTTGAAAAAAAGAAAACAAGTATATTTATGATTTTTTACACGTTTTAACCGTTTTGTACAGAGTCAAAGGTTCAAACAACGAAATTAATTATACATAGAGCTTTAAATATAATATAGTTAAACAAACTATATTTAATGATACACTAAAGAAATTACTTATAGTATATTTAAAAATAAATTAATTACTTAAACTTTAGTTGACTAAAATTTCAGTATTAACCTTAAACAAATTCATTATTATTACAACCAGCGCGGGTAGTTTCCGTTTCAACCCAAAGTTCACTCTCAACAATCTCTTGAGTTTTTGGCGGGATTTTTGTCTGTCATGCTGTGGTTTTTATATTTTATTCATAATCTTGTGTTATTTGACTCTATATTGTGTAAATTTGGTGGTGTTTTACGTAATATAGTTAGTTTATTGTACATAAGTGAAGTGAATGGAAAATAATACTACGGAGCATGAAATTCTGAGATGTCTCAAAAACTCCCTGGACGGTTCTAGCAAGAGATCCACCATCTTGTTAGAATATTGATTCACACGATGGTTAATATTGAAATGATCGCAGGACGCTTGTGATATTATTGACTAATTGACAATGGCAGTAATAATCTGAAAGATTAATTGCCAAAAATAAAATTAAAAAAAAAAATCTCTTATAACGCGCCAAAAGAAGGACTCATGGCATTTGAAGAAACAGCCTATTTCCACCCTGTTGCGAAAAATGCTACTTCTAAAGTGAAATATGAATGAAAAATGAAATGAATGAATGAAATATGATGCATTGATGAAAAATATTCGAAACAAAACAAAGACGAAGGGTCTTGTAGGTCAGTTTGATTTAAGTATATTAATTTAAGATGCATTTCATGCTATATTATCAGATCCCGAGAAGGCTGACTTTTTCTCATCTTAGGACATACTACCTGGTTGTTAGCTATCTGTATTAATAAGTCTGTAATTCTGTGTGCATGTCTTTTTTTGTCCACATTTTGTTATAGACATCTATTATAAAACCTATTAATTTCAAACATGATGATTGTGCGTTTTTGTGAAATTTAAAGTAGGTTTGTGCACTAGAAATACATAATATTCCCCAATTGATAGGCTAAAAATATTTTTGATACTTTATACTGATTAATCTAAAGATTAAAAAATATATATTTAATTTACAAAAATAATTTACATTACATTTTATAAGAAGTACCTACTATCGTTCGTCATTCCGAAATAGATAGGTTTAAAAAATTTCAAAAACACAGGACGATAATAATTACTACGTACTTAAATATATGTATGTGACGTTTTAATACAACCTGCGTAAACAACTAGGACGACATAATTCTAAAGGTTAAGACGAAAACTTCCTTGGAAAAAATAAAACACTAAGATCGTAAGTCCTGTAGATTTTTATCCTCAGCAGAAACATATTATATGCTTGAGTATACCCTATATAGAGTCAACTTGTTTAAATAAATTGAAATTCTAACATACACACCGGAAAGAAAAATGGCTCACTTCTTCCTCTTACCGAAACATTCGGTGATTGTTAATCTTTAATTCGCGATGTCGGCGTTTCGGATTGCTTCGACCGTGAGCGCTCAACTACAAGGAACCAGGAAATAAATCTAAAAATTCACGACGCAAACTCAACGATAGTAATTTTTCGGTGAGCGACGTGTTAATAGGCCTTCCTTGTAAAGGTCGTGATGCACTCAGAACTTATATTCAACTCTACGCGTCGTGTTTAATTTCAATTATCTTTGACGTTTACATGACCTACTGACTTTAGGAAGATATATTGATTTTTTCTCGTTAAATCCTATACAAAATATATTTCTTCTTACTTTGAAATACTGGCCTTCGTCTGTGGCTTTGCTCGTATTGGTGTAAATTTATTCAAATCCTTGGAAACAGTTTTTTTAGAAGAAATCTCACAATGATCTATGATCAATCACCATGGCTCAACAATTTTTATTCGAAATATTCCTAACGCCCACATGAAAGAAACAAAAGGAGCAATTTTTTAACGTGGGGATGGTAATCAACTTTAAAAAGTATAATAACTTTATGTCACTAGATTTTTTTTTTATTCATAATAAATTTAACCAAATAAATCACGACCATCGGTCAGGTGTTACAGCCTGCAATAGTGGCACATTTATGCGTGTCCGCATTACATGATAAATTTACGTAAAGTATCTCCTAACGATTTCTTATGACTAGTCGTCACCTGCAACACTTTTTCACAGAAATCTACAAAGTACAGACACTTTACATTTACATTCTTATTATATATACAGACAGCTATATAGCTGAAGATTCAATAATATATCATTTTATATGTCTCCTGAGGCTTATCCAGCGTTATTTACGCAAATTGTCTGCAAATTTTGTAGATGAAGATGAGCCACGCTGAAGCTATTATTGGTTTCAGCATGAATGGGTCGGCTCATCCGGGACAGCACCACCCGACCCACAGAAAACCGACGTGAAGTAACAGTGCTTGCACTGTTGCGTTTCGTTCGGTCAGTGAGAGCGCCGGAGACCCATCTCTGCCTCCCCCTTTCCCTTTCTCTCCACTCCCCCAAACACAGGCTGGCAACGCACGTGCAACTCCTCTGGGGTTGCTAGTGTCCATGGACGGTGGTAATCGCTTAACAACAGGTGATCCATCTGTTCTTTTGCCAGCTATGATATAAAATAATGACGGCAAATAATTGGAAAATTCACTCAGTGTGCCACATATGAAAATCAACGGATGGTCCGATGGCTGTTTTACTTGCGCGCGCGCACCGACTGGACGGACCACTTGAATGACAAATTTCATAGGACCTTGACTGGCATATTTTCCTCGTGCGTGATTTAAATACGTGAAAAAGTATTTTTATATATAAGCACATAAAATATTTTGAAAACTAAAGAACTGATAGAACAATAGTATTGTCTTGTATTATGCTTAATAAAGGATGATATTAAATTCTCATCACGTTATATGTTTTACGGATCCTGCGCAGTATGTATGTACGTCTCAACTTTAACTGAATGTGTAATTAAGAATAAATAGACTGTTTTGTTTTTATTTTTCGTCTGATGTACTCGTGTGTTTATGTGACACCTTTGTATTCCTTTTTTCTGCTTCAATTTATCTCTGTACATTTAAATTATAAATTGAAGTTATAAATCATTAAGTTGTCTCGGTAAATGTAACCTATTGATTTAAAAGTTTAAATATTACAACAAAACAATTATCCATATTAAAACCTGAATAAAGTTACGACGTTTTTTATTGAAATGTTACTAAAATATGTATTTTGATCGCTCATTACAATATGAACATTATTATCTGAAAACTAAAATATTAACCTTAACTAATGCGCTAACTAGTGCCTCTGGCTACATTCAGAATTACCCGGTTTATCTTTTTGATTGCAGACTGTCTTTTATTTTGTTTAGTGCAATTTTCTTATTGCCGCTAAACTTCTACCATTGTTTTAACCATTTAACTTGCCCCTATTATATCATTACTGATTACAGCGTATATAAATGAGTATATAATACTTCGGAAATACCTTTATAAGCTCGTGAAATTATTATTTCTACGTACATCGTTTCTTTGAATTGGTTTCCCAGTCGCGGAGTTTCCGGACCAATGTGACCTTACTGCCAGGTGAGCCGTACATTCGTTAGCCTCTAAGATCATAAGAAATCAATTTAGCTATTTCGGAGATTATTCAAAACTAACAAAAGAACTAATTCAATTATATATGTATTCTATATAGATATATATAGAGTATAAGAAAAGGACTAATAAAACATAAATAAAATGAAAAAGTTAATATTTATATATCTCCAAATTATATATGCATTAAATAGTTAAACTTATTAGACGTGCTATTCACCTTCAAATCTTTAAACATTTGTTTATTTTTTCAAAGAAAACAACCTTGCTTCAATTTTCCATACGTTAACGTAAGCTGGTATAAGAAGTAGACTTATGTATTATAGAAAACCTTCTTAGTAACAAATAAGGTCGCGTATGTACTCGTACAGAGTGGAAGAAGGTTGTCGATGAATACCCCATTGTGAGCGTTGTGTAGCTAAACAAGTAATTAAGCGCGTGTATTCTGTAACCGAAGTCGATTAATCATATTTTAACCCACGTTCACTCGACAAAACGTTACCCTACCGCCGGCAATATTTCGTTCGGTTAACCACACGTTTACTAATAAATTAGACACTGGTGTTTAATTGTACTAACCATATATGGATAATATAGCTCGATAGGAATTTCTATGTCAGCGGTTTATAGTGGGACAGTAAAAAAGTAGGTTAATATTAAATTCAATAGCTAATTTAAATTGGAATAAAAAGAAACAATATGCTTTATGAAATACTATGTAAAATTAAATATTGTAGTTACATAAATAAATTTGTTTTAAGACTCAATTTTATTTCATTTACATATAATTCGTTTGACGTTTTGTGTGTTTCACATAGATTTATTAAAATCATTTCGGTTCTAATTGACGTCATAAGTTCACAGATATTTAAAGTCAGTAGACAATAAGATTTTTTTAATAGGTACCTATAAATTGAAGAACGTAAAATTTAATTAGAATTTAAAATTAATATAATGAAAAATGCAATAAATTTGATTAAGCGTTAGCATAAAGTTATGTTATTTTAAAAATATCCTACCGCCACTATGAAGTATGTTCGTAACATAAAGGACAAGTCTTCGTGCTAAGTGTTCGCACATTGTTTTTGTGGCAACAATCATTAATTACAACCGCGGTAGGTATTCAGGTGGGCACAGATGTTTGTACACTCTGTAATTGTCCACCCACCGTCTGTATTGATGTTGAAGCCGGCCCTGATTTTGACGTTCTACGTCATTAAGTAAATAACTTACCAGGGACTACCAAATACATTTAATATAACGAGTGAACAGATAAAAATGGTAGATGATTATGTATGTCATACGTAACATACATAACGTGGCCTTGAGCAGTCTCTTCCAGATATTGAAACAAATTATCAATTAACTGCAATATGAAACGTTGTAATAAAGAAATGCAACCCAACGTTACCTAGTGATAAGTTATAATAAGATGGATAACTTGAAACTGGACACGGAAAAATAATTAATTAATTTATTATCTATTTCACCATTACATCGCACCATCCATATGAGTAGGCTGAATATAGAAAGTTGCTTAAAAATGAAAAGAAGATGTAAAATCTCATTAATGTAATTCTTGATTGTACGTAGTATTTTATTACACTACTAGCTTCTACCTGCGACTTCATCCACGTGAAATAGTTATTTTATCCTAACGCTAACTTCAACTCGCGACTTTGCTTATGTCCTCTCTCTCTCTCTTGGGATCCTATTGACCCCCATCTTGAAACATTTTCATTGGCGCTTCACTCCTAGTAGTCTTAGCGTGATGGTATTATAGCCTATAGCCTTCCTCGATAAATGAGCTATCTAATACTAAAAGAATTTTTCAGATTGGACCAGTAGTTTCTGAGATTAGCGCGTTCAAGCAAACTCTTCAGTTTTATAATGTTAAGTATATATAATAAAACGAGCTAATGTTATCAAAATTTGAAACTAAACTTTTTTACAATTTATATTAGTTATAATTTTATTTAGACGACAACATAGACTATTTTATGTGTAGTTATTTCGTGACTGTTGTCGTGGTAAGATTACCAAAATTGTAGGGCTGTGGTGATTCTAAGTACGTACCAGTGGCATAACGATAGGGTGGCAGGGCTGGCAAAATGCCACGGGCCCCCGAACCAAGAGGGCCCCGGTCCAAAAGGCTGCGAGTTCAAAAATATTTTTTTACATTGTACCTGATCATTTTATTTCATTTGAAAAGTATATCTTTATAAGTTCTGCTTAAAATCAAAAGTGAGACAACTAAAGACCATAATACAATTGAGTTCGTTGAGAATCTCGAAGTTTATTAAGATTAAACTGTGTACAACGTGACGATTTTTACTGATAGGGCCCCATCAAAAGAATTTGCCACGGGCCCCAGATGGTAAAGTTACGCCACTGGTACGTACATAATATTGGTGACCGCTAATTTTCAATCAAGTTATTATGTAATTTGAGTATAAAATAGTGTAATTATTATTATTATATATTAATTTTATTAGGGAAAATCCTAGTATAAGCTAATAATAATATACGCATAAACAATTCATTCCCATCAAGATATCTTATACTCATAGCGAAACTTATATTGTTTTGAATGTGACAGGGTAAAAGTCATTCTAGTAATCCTATATACAATTAGTTTTGTTAAAGCTAGGCCCTCTTCGGTAGCGGCTCAAGCCTAGGTCCGTTCCCTCGGCGTGGAGCCCTTGAGTACGCTGCTCGCGCAATACAGTGACACAAAATCTTACATCACTACAACAACATTACACATATCACCTCCACACACGTGCACGCACACATGCTTACACATGAAAGTGGAAGAGTTTTATTTTTCCCTTATCGAACTGAACTAGTTTAGCAAAATTATCCGACACAAAATACGTATAAGAGTTGTTAAGGTATTTATGCTTGGTACTGTTTCAATAACTCATTGAATATGTAGCTTAGCTTAGCTCAGATAGGTCGCGAATTGCATGTATCTGGCAACAGCCCAAGCCGAGGTGTGTCATGCACCCTTGAGCTAGTTGCACAAATAAAATCGGCTGAGTGCCTAAGCACTCGCCTTAGTAGTCCGGTGAAGCTGTTAAGACCTTTCTAGGTCAATAGCGTAGACAGTTTGAGAAACAAAAAAGTTTTGTTAAGGCGATGTAATTTTTTTAAAGTAGCCTATTTATATGCCATAATTAGTAATGATCATCATTTTACCGACTTAAACACAAACGTGTATGTACATCTTGATCACGCGTCATTTTAGTGACGGTGTAATTAAAATAATTTCCATATTCAAATACGGCTCGCAAACCGACAGTCCGACACTCAAGCTCCTTCAATTGCTAATTATTTACACGAGATTCTATCTCGACAAGTTTACACTTCGCACCGCGAGTGTATTGCCGCTTGCGACAACTTTGCATTCAATGCTTGCTATTATTGTTCGTCGTAGATTCTAATCTTTAAGTTAATATTTTAATGAAATTATAATTATGTATAGGGATTAGCGTTATTACTCAAAGTTTTTGAAATGTAGATTAGATATTACGTCAAAACCGAAGGAGACTGGAATTACGAAAATTGTAATGAAATACCTTACCTAATTTGTAGAATAGTGGAATACTAATTCACCAACGTTTCTGAAGATTCTAATAACTATCAAAAGTTAGTTTTTAAATTTAGCGATTATTTATATATTTACATACGATTGGCATTTTTTTTATGTATACACTAGCTGTGCCCGCAACTTCGTCTGCGTGGGACCCTATATAAAAGAAACAGTGATTAAGAAAATCCTTTGAACTTATTAAAGCCCATATCTACTTTTCTCTCGTACTTAACTAGAACCGTCATTCAAATTACAAGAACTTTTGGTAGTATGGACCGAACTTAATGAAACAAAGGCTACGTTATTCTCGAGAATATGCTTTTATATTTTTTACCATAAGATTTTATTGTAAACTGTATCACTGGCTTCAGCATGAATGGGTCGGCTCGTCCTGTAGTACCACCCAACACACAGAAACACCGACGTGAAGTAACAGTGCTTGCATTGTTGCGTTTCGTTCGGTCAGTGAGAACGTCGAAAACCCACGTCACCTTCCCCCTCTCCTCTTAAAACACAGGCTGGCAACGCACTTGCGACTTATATATATTGTATTGCAAGAGTCTATGGACGGTGGTGATCACTTAACATCAGGTAACCCACTTGTTCGTTATGTTCGTATGATATAAAAAAAAAACTTTAGCAGTGATGCGTGTTCATACAAGCAGACAGACAAAAATAAATAAGAAATTTAATTTAATTTAATTTAATTTTACAGAAATTTCTAGAAATGATTGATATGTATTTTATTACCTGCAACATTTTTGCAACAAATGTAGACAGACACCTGCAATTTTTTTTTTTAACGAAAATCTAAAAAGTACAGTATATATATATAGCCTTTATTCATTGGCATTAAGTGAAGATGCAACTGGAGTTTGGGACACACTACAACAGGGAGTCGACTCCATGTGCAACTACTTAAACACACCAACAGATGTTTGAAGAGGTGTTTCTCACTTATTGATTGTCCGCATTCTATGATCATTCTATCGCTATCATTAAAACAGTATTAAAATATACTTTACCGGCAAATTTTTTTTAAAGATGAATTTCCATGGACGCACTCTCTACATATTTTATTATAGACTAGCCTCTGCCCGCGACTTCGTTCGTGTGGAATAGATACTTTTGGCTAACGCTAACACGCAGCGGAAGGTCTCAAAAGGAAAAAAACGATTTTTAAACATTCTTCATTGGTGCTCAGCATTTATTGGTTATAGCGTGATGATAAATAATAATAATAAATATTAATGTTTTATGCACGTATTTCATTTATATGTATATACATATATACATACATACGCACATACATATATACATATATTTTTTTTTTGACATTGAAGTTTCATTGCATGAACCCCTCCTCTAAGTGAAGGTGAAGTCCTCCTCTAAAGAATTCCAAGTATCTCTATCTTGAGCTATTTGCGGCCAGCAGGTACCAGCTACTTTTATCAACTCGTCAGCCCATCTCGTCTGAGGTCTTTGAGACGTTTGCCGATTGGGCCTTTCCACGTTGTTACCCTGCTGATCCATCTCTCGTCCTTTAGCCTAGCTACGTGCCCAGCCCACTTCCATTTTAGTTTTTTAGCGTGAGTTAAAGCGTGATGATATATAGCCTATAATTATCTTCGATAAATTAGCTATATAACATTGAAAGAATTTTTGAAATTGGATCCGTAGTTCCTGAGGTTACCCCTTACTACGTCACAAACTCACAAATTCACAGCGTCACAAACTCACAAACTTTACATCTTTATAAAATTATTATGAATAGATTAACGCACGCAAAGGCTATAAATTCATCACTAGTGTAAAGAAGTTGATCTTGGTTCGGAATTATTTGGGCCTGGCAAGGTTTTGATCTACATATCTCAGAGAGTTTATCATTCATTAATTTACAAAAATGTCAGGGTGACATATCATGTTATTAGGTATAATATGTTTCATTCAAAACAATAAATCTCACAGTGAAAACTCGTTGACAGCGTGCCTATAATATTACGGAAGCGATTGACTTGATTTACTGCTCTGATTAATATCTAAATGTTAAATCAGTAAGTACAATAAATGTACTTGATAATTCACTATGTCAGATTTACTAAGGTATATCGGCTGAGTGCCTTATGCGATAGCCTTAGTAGTCCGGTGAAGCTGTTAGGACCTTGCTAGGTCAATATCTTAGTCAGATTGAGGAAAAAATGTGTACCAGGAAAGCCGCAATATTATTCCGGTCATTCGACTGCTGAAACGAACGCCACATTTATTAGTTCTACAAAACAATAATCCACGATTCTGTGTTTGACAGCTGACAACTTGTACTGGCATACAAAGTTTCCTAATTTGTTACCTAAATAGAAGCTTCCAGCTAGAGTTCTGGTAGCTGGTAGATCTAAGCTAAAGCAATTACTGGTTTCAGCATAAATGGGTCGGCTCACCCGGGGTTACTACGAGAGTGGTATTCCACCCTCTCCCAGAAAATCGACGTGCAGTAAGAGTGCTTGCATTGTTGTTTCGTTCGGTCAGTGAGAGAGCCGGAAGCCCACCTCACCTCCCATCGCCCTTCCCTCATCTCCCTCTTCCTTACCCCCTTTCCACCAAAAACAGGCTGACAACACACTTGCGACTCCCTTGCTGCTGCTAGTGTCTATGGACGACGGTGATCTCTTAACATAAGGTAACCCGTCATAACGACATAAATAAAAGAGTAACTGGCCTCAGAACTGCAGTCCTTTTAACATCACAAATACGTAGCTAAAGACTATAGTAACTACTTCAATTTTAATTAAATGCATGACAAAATAGATTGGTAAAAATGATGTACATACATTCTTATAATACAATTCTTTTATTAATTTCACGTCTTAAATTCCGAGATAGATAAACATGGAGTTTTTAAGATTTGAATGTCTTGATCGGATAATACTCATGATGAAAAGTAGACTCATATAATGACGTAAATGATGACAACGGGTTTCACAAATAACTTAGAAAGCATGACCGCATGCAGGAAAATATAGCATCAACCGTCACATTACGTGGAATTATATCCACTAATGCCAAGGTGTGGACGGTAAACAAAAATTTGCATTGAATCGGACCGTCACAAATAAGAATTTATATTGTGTATAGTATACATCAATATAAAACGAGACCAGCAATGTGTAAATTTTGATTTGCATTTGTTTGTTAATGAGTTATGTGAAAGAAATATTTTATATAGGACTTATACAAAACCTATTTTATTATTTAACTATTTAAAATCCAATTTAATCGAAAGACAGAAATGGACGTGTACCTTACACGATGCTGTATGAAAATTTTATACTACTATTATTACCAACAGTAGAAACGTACTAAATTATTTATATTGCGTTGAGCTGCATACTGAAACATTGTGTTTTAACAAAAACAAATATCTTATTATTCCTTTGTTTTATTTAAGGACTTATATCTAAAAAATGAAAAGCGACGATGACATTGATAAGGACGTGAGGAATAGGATAAATGTAGGATGGACGAAATGGCGAAATGTGTCTTGTGTAGATTGTAACCCACGAATGCCTTTGAAACTAAGGGGAAGGTTTATAAAACTATGATAAGACCAGTCATGATGTATGCATCTGAGTGCTGGACTACGAAAGAGACGGATGAGAGAAAATTACATGCGGCAGAGATGCAAATGTTAAGGTGGATGTGTGGTGTAACTAGAATGTATATGATTAAGAAAGAGTATTTTAGAGTTTAAAATGTAAAATAGCACCAGTGACAGATAAGTTGAGGAGTAATCGGTTAGCATGGTATGGGAATGTCATGAGGAGGGATAAAAACCATGTAACTAGAAAAGTGTTGAGTATGATAGTGGACGGATATAAAAGTTGAGAAAGATCGAAAAAGGTATGGATGGACTGTGTGAAATGATATGTCCGTAAAAGGTGTGAATACTGAGATGACATCTGACAGGAGAGAATGGAAAAAGAAAACATGTTGTGCCGACCTTGTGGTGACCTTGTGCCGACCGGTGGGATAAGGGTAATGATGATGATGAACGACTTATATCTAATTGTAACTAAAATTCTTAAATCTATAAAAAAAAACTATTTAGGAAACTTAAATGAATTACATAGCTTTTAGGAACAGTCTGTAGTCGGTTGTGCCAAAGTGCTGTGATAAACACCCATATTCCCGATGTTGGTATTAACCCTTAAATGCATGATTTTTTATTTAATTATGAAATAATTATTTCAGTATAGGTTTTAAGTCACAGATAAAAGGAAAAATAATTTAAAAAATCTTGGTTTCAATAAAAACTATATTTTTGTAAAAAAATGTATTGTAGCCATTTGGCTACACTATGCATCTAGGTAGGTGATGAAAAATCTTATTCATATATAAATACCACCTTCCACACTACCATTTTCCACCTTCACAATGCTTATATCAAATTACCCGCCAATTTTATTTTCTGAAGACCCTCTTACACGTTTTTTTTCATTATAATATTAGTTATGATATAAAAATACGTTCTGAAACACTTGTCACAGCTGTCACTTTTTAAAAAGACAAAAATTGGTTAATACACTTTTGGCAACAATATTCATTTAAGGGTTAAATTCTTTAACAAACTGCCATCCCCTTAATTCGATTTTTGTTGCATTCTATCACAAAATTATGGATGTCGTCGACCTTACCACACTCGTTGTAAAATTAGTGGATTTATGATTTGTATTAGAAATTTAAATAGTGCTGATGAAATGCGTCCAGACCGTAACCTAAAAATACAAATCAGTAAAATTCTTTTGATATTCGTTTCTATGAACAACGGTAAAGGTGATGGCTGAAACTGTATACTACAGTTCCAAATCCCTTTCTCTCTTGAAGCCAAATTAAATTGTTTTTTTTTTCGAATTGACTACACTGTTAGCCTGACAAGGCCTTTACAGTTCCATCGACTACCAAATTAAAATATTCTTTCATTTATTATAAAACTAGGATTTACTTAATTATTTCTAATATATTGCTTTTATTATTAATGTCATGTTTATTTTAATCAATTGATTATTATTTAATCAAAACGACCTTCGTAAATGCAAACTTTGAATGAAGTTATTATTTCTTCCGAAAAATCCTATGCATTTTAAGCTACTGTGTATTGCGGCTACATGCTTCATCATTTAGTATACATTTTTGTCGATACTTTTTTTCCGAAATGACTACGCTATTGACCTAGCAAGGTCTTAACCGTTTCACCGGACACTAAGACGAGCGCTTAAAGCACTCAGCCGATTTTATTTGACAACTAGCTGAAGGGCAAAGATGCACTACTTCAAGGGTGCCATTTTTGTCGATAACTTTAGAAATAAGACATTATAAGAATTATATTTTACTCAAGGTCATACCACAAGGTAATCCTAGTCCAATAATGATGTCGTTGCCCAGGTTTTTTCATTTTAATCGAATACTGAAGAGATTTGTTTATAAAATTGAAACTGACCTACGGTAATAAGAATAAATAATAGCAACTCACCATTTTCTCAATGCTATCTTGTCATACTGATCTTGAAACTGACAAACTTATGATAATGAAATTATTAATATGCAAAATCAAATACTACCTCAACATAGATAAATTATAAAAACAAAACATCTCTGAGAAATACAGTCTTATTTAATATTATCAGTTATAGACAATCAATTCATCCTTTTATCTGTGTATCTGTTGAATTTGTATTACTAGAGGAAGGTTGTATTCCGTCCATTAACATGATAATGTGTAATTTATTCATTATTTACAAAAAAGTATGTTAAAATATCGCTTCAACCTAGTTACAATAAATTTATTTCGATGTTTTTAGTTTTATTTATTTTTAATTTACAGACGGTCATCAATAATTAATAATAACGTAACATATTATTCCTAACATCATTATTATGCTATTGATTGCCTGTTGTCTGTTATTATTATTGGCATGGCAAAAGCAATGTTGTTACATAGTGCGAACAAGCAAGCATTATGCTAATATCGATCGGTATAAAAAGGAAAGAAACACTTTCACTCAAAGTCACAATCATAATAACGTATATTTATTACATTATCATGTCATTGTTACAAATACAATCCTAATTGATATTATAAAATGAGAAAGAACATCATCAAATTCTTACATGTTTTCAGGGGTACAGAAATGAAAATAGGGTACTTTTCATCCAGACAAAATAAATTGTTCCTGAGAGGTAGTTCAAATTCACAATAATATATAATATTCAAACTCACAATAATAGAACGAAGACGCGAGCAAGAGTTAGTGCGATACAAAACAGAAAATTACCTAACAGTAAAATAATTGACGATAGTTTGTTTCGTAATGTACTGGTTTGTGTGTAAAAGAATAAAGTCCTCAGTATTAAAAACATGGCATCAGGAAGGCTGCACCTATTGGGCTTATTGTCTTTTGTATTAGTATTTATTAAGACAAGATTTGTATGATAGAAAATATTAGTAAAATCTTACGAAAAAGTAAAAAATTTGGGTTAAATCTCCATATAAAAAAGTTAGTGTGTGACAGAAGGAGCGCGATCGCCAAAAATATTGAAGGAATTGACAGAATGACATTCAATTGTAATTTTATGATCGTGCTTTAAATTGAAGATTTCGTTTCATTTTTTTCGTACACTCGTGTGAAGGCGGGACGGGGCAGCTAGTAGAAAAATGAATATTGTAAGATGCAGAAATATTATGCTTTATGGATCAACTAATACAAATCGTGTATGACAACTTTATCGGCTACTATAGTTATTAGAACTGTTATTAGACATTTTAATTGCTTCAGTAGTTTATTATCAATTATATGCAGATTTTACTTTGATTTAGCATAGACTAGTTATAGTCATACCATCATACCAATTCCAAGAGTTGGACTATTAACTAGGCTTTAAATTTTTTGTGTGAAAATTTAACATCAAAAAATTTATTGAAACATTCGAAACAGGTATATTAGAAAATCGTTATGGATGTTAAAATAATCATGTTCAGTGACATTTCACAAATTGACTATAAGTATCAAGAACGCAAGCCGGAAACTTAGCGGGCAGTAAATCATAAATATTATAGTTTTTCTTTCTTCTAACATTTCATTTCAATGAACTAATAAATTGATGGCCGTCTTGTTAGAACTTTCCAGGGAGTTTTGGTGACAAGTCAGAATTCATGCTCTGTAGTGTTATTTTTCAAACTATATTAGGTAAAACACCACCAACATTACAAAACTTAGAGTCAAAAAATACAAGATTATGAATAAAATATAAAATCCACTACGTGACAGAATAAGATCCCGCCAAAAACTCAAATGCATTTTCATGGAGGACGTCTTTGTTTACATTTAACTATATTTTTGTTACTAGATGGCGTTATAGTCAACTATTTCTTATAACAAATAATAACATATACTTGTATACGCATTTTTTTGTACTACGAATACATTTTATCGTTTCAACAAGCAATATTTTATAAACGCTATTAATATAAACTCTTTTCCTCACAATGTAAATAATTAAGACTTATTTAAATATTATGTATAGTTGTAAACTTGCCAATCCACTACTGACCCCGCATTGGATACATAAAAATTATAATGTTTCTCGTATTGTAAATGTAAATAACAATAAACACGTAAGAATGAACGAGAAGGCTCAAGTTCGATATGCAAATTCCGTTAAGACTTATTAATGTAATGTAATAATTATATAGCGGCTCAATTCATAAGCGGATGTAAACCTTGAAGTTAGTAAAATTTCTATATAAATTACATATTATACTTTCAAATAATATTATTTAAAATACAAACTAGAATGTTTGAATAAATATTATGAGACTGTATTGTATTAAATATGCTATTATAAAACAATAGTCAAAAATATTATAAACGAAATTATGCCTGGGACTTTGTCTGAATTGCTTTTTATCCTAACAAGTAAAAAAGCCTACTTGTTTGAACCACGCTGAAGCTATAACTGGTTTCAGTATGAATGGGACGACTCGTCCGTGGTAGTACCACCCGACTCACAAAAAACCGACGTGAAGTAACGGCGCTTGCATTGTTGCGTTTTATTAGGTCAGTGAGAGCGCCTGCGGCCCACCTCCCCCCTCTCCTTTCTCCACCAACACGGGCTGGCAACACACTGGCGACTCCTCCTGTGTTGCTAATGTCTATGGAGGGTGGTAACCACTTAACATCAGATGACTCCCATGTTCGTTTACGTCCGACAATATAGAAAAAACTTATATTAGCCCAAAGGTTATTTATAACTAGTGAAAATCACTACAGTCTATAACTTAATTATAAATATATAACTACGTAACCATAAGTCGATGGCTACAAATAATAGGAGACAAAGCAGGGACCTTGAGCAAATTAATTATATTCAGTCCGTCGGCATGCCATGACATGTGTCTGTTTGCAGGCTCGTAAACGTACTGATACGAAAGGATTGTAACAAATAAGGACAGTCGGTTTGACGTCATTTCAAAATTTAAAAAAAAATACCAACGAACAAAATAAGACAAAATCTTTCACAATGAAATACATTTTGTTTCTCATTAACAAACAATAACTGAACGTTAATTTGTTCATTCTCACTACCGTTTTCTGTCTGATATACTTACTCGATTTTTATATGGTAATTTTATAAGCAGATTTAAGTTTTCAGTATGATTTTTTTTAAACATTATTTTTCATACAAATCTTGCCCTGAGAATTATGAATACGGGAAGAATTAACCAAATAGGTACAGCCGTTATGAAGTGATGCAACTACATGCATTTCACAACTAATTTATACATATATATACATTATTACTGGTATGAATCGAATTGCTTATCTTTATGAGAGTAGTCCGGTGAAGCTGTTAAGACCTTGCTAGCGTAATCAGTTCGAATAAAAAATTTCTTCGTGAGATTTCAGATTCCAGATTCATTATTTATTTACAGTAGTAATTAGAATATAAATAATTCTTTAGATTTCAATATTATTCTAAGTGATAGTTTTCTGCTGAAAGTTCCTATTTCTTGTAAAATACTTATAGTACTAAATTTTTCTAAATCGGAAGACTGATATCATTTGTCCGAGAAATTTATTTATTTACAAGGCACACTACAGATAATAAGTTTAAATTTTTACAATTACATTTCTTTTTTTGTCTGCTATATTATCCAGATTAGCCTAATAAATACAATCATACAAACTTATATGAGTATATTAACCTAAAGTGTATGGTATTTGAGATAAAATAAGTGTTTATGGACTCCGCGTCGAAATTGACTCAGACTAAGATGAAAATGTTTTTGTCAATATCGGTACAACAGAAAAATAGTCTGTGATAGCATTATATGAGCGATAGATGTTAGCAATCGATTTATTAAAAGAAATGTTTTTTTTTTTTATTTCACAGGAGGCAAAGGAACAGACGAATCAGTTAATGTTTAGTGATTACCGCCGTGCATAGACACTATCAATTCCAGGGGAGTCGCAAATGCGTTTCCAGGCGTGTACGGGGACAGGGAAATAGAGGGGGATAGGAAGGGAGAAGAGGAGGAGAAGTATTCCTCTGGCGCTCTCACTGACCGAACGACAAGCAACAATGCAAGCACTGGTACTTCACGTAGGTTTGCTGTGAGAGAGTGGTACCCATTCATGTTGAAACTAGTAATAACTTCAACAGTTCTACCACCTACCAATTATATGCAAAAACGGAAATATAAGAAAAAAATACAATGCATGTAAAATAGAAATGAATTCGTATAAACTTCGCTGATGTACGCTACAAGTACTTTGTTATCCGAGACGAATGACTTATCTAAAAAAAATACAGTTTTTTACAATCCAAACAAATTGAATAGAACCGCTACATCATTTCCTCGAACAAGCAGAAGCCGTATCTCACGCGAATTACAAAGAAGAGATTACGTATGCGAGTCAGCAAGTGAAGCCTAATTTTAAACTAACAGTTAGCGCAAGGCCATCCTTTGTTAACTCGTGTATTGTACCTAGGTATTAATGATCTCGTCTAGCATTTACAAGGGAGTTATAATTAAGTGTATTCATCAATGAAGATGTATCTGGAAATATAACTTTGTAAGATACTAAAATATTATTAATGTGACTTAAAATTTATGTAGTGTTTTTAATAATTACTGACGTAGAAAAATTCACTACTCATTTTAGATAGTATTTAAAACCTAATCCCTCTTATAAAGAAAGCAATGACGGGGTACTTTAGTAGGTTCAGATCAGAATTTGTAGCATTTTCTTCTACATTTCGATCACTCTCAACCACTTGCTTAGTAACATAGTTACCTTTATAGAATTGTTCCTCTTATATTTGCCAATTTTTATTCTGTTCATTGCTTATACTTATGGCAGAAAAAGTTAAAAATATTCAAAATCAAACAATGAATAAGATACACCTACAGTTACAGTACTGACAACATTTTTGGGCGCGAACTTTACTTGTAAATAACCTTCTTGGAGTTAATAAATTGTTTAGCAAATTGTGACGTTTTGAGACTTGAAGTAATTAATTACAGTCGATTATAGCAATTTGTAATTGAAATCGTACACATACCACATTCAAACCTAGGAAGTGTGCAAAACACAAATAATACGACTATGGTTGAGTTCATTTATGATAATAACGCATAGTTTAGATCTATAAAGATTATGTTAAAGATTTGTGCAAACGTGATACGGAAGTGCCTACGAGCGGTCTGGCCATCCGAAACCAAAAGTGCACATACCGTTTTCGTCCACCAGATGGCGCCAGACGAACTCTAATCACGTACTACTAACAACCCACGTACAGTCATAGGATTTACAAAACTGAATTCTATGCCATTAGAATACGGCGTTATAAAAGAGTGTTAAAACTAAAGGACTGCATAGACCCGACCTTGTGTAGTCGGTGTACCGTAGCATATTAATATCGAATCAAGTATGCAATCACCGTTCAAGAAGACATAGGCAGCAAGGTGGAAGAAAGGGCATGGAATGTCAGTCGGTCCCAAGGCCGCCCGGCTTCGTATAATCCAACCATACGGCACGCTAGTACACTTCGAGGAAGTTACGCACATAAGCATGCCCATCCTTATTTGTCGGGGTAATAGTTATTAATTGCGTCAAGTAAATACGATGACTTCTCTTAGAAGGTAAATAACTATGCTTAGTTACATACAACCGAGGTCAGGATATAACTGTAGGAAAATGTCATAGGTACTAACTTCTAATATCTTCACGAAACAATAATATCTCTGTATCGCTCGCGTATGCTAATTTTGTAAAATAAACCAATATACGTATACGTATAATAAGAGTATAAATCTAACACGTTTGTACTTTTAGAAATACAGAATAAAATACATTTTAATCATTTCTAGGAATGTCTGTCTATCTCTTTGTTTGAAACACGCATCACTGCTAAAGTACTGCGCTCATGATAAAACCATTTCAAGAGGGTAGTCCAGTGAAGCTGTTAAGACCTTGCTGGGACAATAGCGTAGTCATTTCGAAAAGAAAAAAAAACCATTTCAACAAAATCATAAAGCATAGTTCGAGTAACATTTAGATTTCTTTAAAATCAGTTTGGTCTATCAAAGTTTAAACAACGATGGGAATTGTACCTCAAAAATAATTAGATTATAGATAATCTGAATATATTCAGATGACTTTTTTAGGTCACTGTTTTGTACTTCAGGTTTCACGCGGACAAAGTCGGCGGGCACAGGTATTTATTATAGAATCTGTGATTTGATAAGTATTTAATTTACTAGGACAGCAGTGTGATGCCCCAAATAAACTTAAAAACGAATAACATTAGTAACAAAGTTATCTGTGTTGTTCATTACTTTATCAATATATATATGAACAAGAATACAGACGGTTTTATTATTGTAGTTAGTTTTAAAAATGCTATATTAAATATAGCTTATAATAGTATTAAAACATATACAATGTAAGATTCCTTCATCAACTTCTTACCCTTATACCACTTAAGTAGGGTCCGCACAACATGTTTTTCTCTTCCAATTAGATAATCATCTCGGTATTCACACATTTTTATACACTTCTCACACGATCTATCATACCTTTTTCTGTCTTCTCCTACTCCTTTATCCGTCCATCGTCATACTTATTACTGTTCCAGATTAAACTTTCATCTCTTCTCATGGCGTGATGTTCTAATGACTTGACCAGTAGAATATAATTTCGATATTCGGCATGTACTAACGAATTTTCTAGAATTCGCATACATTTCCTAATTTCAATTGGTAACAGTATCGGCTGACAGTGAAGGAAAACATCGTGAGGAAACCTGAACCTGAGAAATATTTATGTAGTATTACTGTATGTGGGAATACATGAGTTGTGAATTCTCAGAATTTTAAATCGCTTATACGTCGTGTGCTGGTGTAGTGTTTATACCCATACCTTCCTTCGGGAAGAGGCCTATGGATTTTTTTTCGGATCAACTACGCTATTGATCTAGCAAGGTCTTAACAGCTTCACCGGACTATATAGCTCAAGGGTGCACGGCACACCTCGGCTTGGGTTGTTGCCTGATACATGCAATGCGCGACCTATCTGAGCTAACCTAAACTAACTATTCATATACATATGGGTTGTTGAAACATATATGTGTACCAAGCATACATACCTCAACAGCTTTTATATATATTTCATATCGGATAATTTTCTAAACTATTTCAGTTCGATAAGGGAAAAAAATAAAACCATTCCACTTTCATGTGTAAGCGTGTATGCTTGCACGTGTGGTATGTGTGGTATATGTATGAGGTGGTATGTGTAATGTTGTCGCAGTGATGTAAGATTTTGTGTGAGTGTATTGCGCGAGCAGCGCACTCAAAGGATCTACGTCTAGGGAACGGACCCAGGCTTGAGCCGCTGCCAAGGGGCAGCCTATGGACCTGCAGTGGGTTTCTTCCAGGATAATAATGATCTCTTCTTGTGTTATAACCATACTATGATAACCTATTTACTTCTCAACTTCTCTGTAACGTGTTATTTTCAAATTATTTAAAATTTCTTATGGAAATAATATTCATGGTTTTGCTTGATTATTTATATAAACATCACAATCAGCGCCATATTAATACTTCAAATACCTACAGCTAGCTTTAATTAAGTATTATTTTTTACACTACATATAAAGGTTTATTATCATTCTACAGTAATGAACAAAAAGGTAAATATGCAGGTAGCAACGTAATACAATAAAAAACTGCATGTTTTGTTACCAATAATAGAAAACGTACACTTCTGATTGAAAGAATTATTTGGATTATTCCATAATTATGCTATAAATTTTTATTCTTTCCTAATGAACTGTCAACAAGAGAAACAGTGTATAGTGTAGGTACACTCGGAATAAGAAACGCGGTGAGTAAAACATAATATCTATTACATTTGGAATGGATATTCGTAACTTTAAAGTGAGCTACGAAACAGCATAAAATAGGTATTTAAATTAATTCATGCAGACAAACTCTTAATCTATACTAATATTATAAAGAGGTAAAGTTTGTGATTTTGTGAGTTTGTCACGTTGTAGGGGGTAATCTAAGGAACTACTGGTCCGATTTGAAAAATTCTTTCAATTTTATATAGCTCATTCATCGAGGATGGTTATAGGCCATATATCATCACGCTAAGGCCAATAGGAGCGGAGCACCAATGAAGACTGTTTAAAAATCGGGTTTTTTTCCTCTTGAGAACTTCCACTGCGTGTTAGCCTTAGCCCAAAGTATCTATTCCACGCGAACGAAGTTGCGGGCAGAGGCTAGTTCAATATTTAAGTACTCAACACGAATTTGAAGTTAATATACAAGAAAGTTAGTGAAATAATCATTGCATTTAAAAAATGTATTGACCTACGTAACAGTTTATATGTGTTTAGATAGATTAAATTTTTAAATTTGATTTATGATTATTACAAATTTTATATTCATATTGAATTCTATAACTTCACGACTTCCAAAAATGTTATAGTTCTTAAGTGTAAATGATTGAAAACAATAGAAAACTGTGAGTACGCACGTATCTCATAATCTAAAAAATATTCATACCAGTACATCCGTCAAAATACTTTAGTAACTCATAACTCTCAGTGGAATTATTATACAAAAATTATGCACTAGAAATAATTTTGTACATTTTCACAAATCGCATTTAACTTTAAAGTATCTTGTTGTTGTTTTTTTCTCGAACTGACTACGTTATTGAACTAGCAAGGACTTAACAGCTACATCAGACTACAGTATGCTGTTAAAATTGCTGTTTTCTTCCAGATCGAAAGGCAACTGTTATTCTGATACCCTATCTTAAATTCTTCGATTGCCTATGTCCATACATTTATAAATATGAAATAATATACAAATATTGTAATTACTTAAAATAATTAAACTAATAAAACTGTACACGAATAGTAGAATACGATTGATTGTGGCATTCCGATATTAATTCTACAATTACCAGCCATTACGTCGGTCCATATCGGCAAGGTCGCGCGGCGTTTGAAGCCGACTTAGATGCGTACTGTACATACGAGGAAAGAATTTCTAAATGGTTTTCTTTGTGCAACCAAAGAAACGATACTGCGTCATTTATCTAAGTAGCCATTGCTAAAATATATAGGTATGAGTCGTTTCTATTAATGTTTGTACAACTAAAGTTTTTATACTACACTCGAAGTCGTAATGATGTAATATAAATTATATCACATCGTACATCAAGTTTTAAGCTTAGAGATTATTTTTTTGGCTAGTTCAGGCCTTGATGCACGAATACTATTTATGTTAACTTTCGTCCCTTTCTTTCATTTCAAAGTTCTGAATTATTAGAAGTTTTAATAAATTTTTCATGAGTACAGATTTTGCTATGCTTTTTGACCGCTCTGAATATAGCTGCACAGAACACAAATTTGATGTATATATGCATATAATATGTATAACATCAAGACAACTTAGGGATAATTAAATACCAATTTTAGGTTCCTATAATAATATGTTAACCTTGTTTTGTATTAAAGCGTTGATGGTATGACATACAATCCCGAAATCAAGGCTATATTCAGAGTGGCCAAAAAGATTGACAAGGGCTGAATTCTAAATATTCTATTTCAAAACAGTTGAAAATCTAAGGGCTCACAAGGTAACTTTAATTTTCTTTAGATCACTATATATTACTAAACAAAGTCCTCTACCACGTTTGTATATCGGCCTGTTCGAAATAAAATTAAAACTACAGAACGGATTTCCATGTAGTTTCCACCAGTAGGCAAAATGATTCACTAGGTCAGTTATGGTATATTTTTTTTCAAAATTTAACACCAGTTTGTGAAATTTCCATAAGTCACAGACTTAGAAATAGCATGGATATAGTACGGATTTTAATTTTTGATGAGAAATGTTTAAAACTATAATCCAATATTCGACAAATGTATAACCTTTAATTCCGTGAATGATAAATTATATAGTATTTAACCAATAATCTATCATCATCTTCTTAAACTTATCCCACCTAAGTACGGTCGGCACAACATGTTTTCCTTTTCCACTTTAGCCTACCAGATGTCATATCAGTATTCACACCTTTTACACACGTATCATTTTTCACACAATCCATCCATACCTTTTTCGGTCTTCCTCTACTCTTATATATATCACCATCGTACTCAGAGCTTTTCTAGTACCATGGTCTTCATCTCTCCTCATGACATGCCCATATCATGCTTATCTAATACTTCTCAACTTCTCGGTCACTGGTCACTGATGCTATTTTCAAACTTCCTCTGATATATTCATTCCTAATCTTATCCATTTTAGTTAGACTACACATCCACCTTAACATTCGCATCTCTGCCACATGTGGTTTTCTCTCATCCGTCTCTTTCGTCGCTCACCACTCAGACGCGTAAAACATTACAGATCTTATAATAGTTTTATATACCTTCCCCTTGAGCTTCAAGGGCATCTGTGGATCAGAAGCTACACTAAACACCTTTTACCATTTCCTCCACCCTGCATTTATCCTATTCTTCACTTCCTGGTCAATTAGAACCTATGAGAGTCTAAGAGAAACGAGTGACCGGAAATCAGAGCAAGTTGGTAAGGACCATTTAAAGTTATAGGAGAAAAACTGGATGGACCACCGAAGTTAAATTTTTTTTCCATTAAAAGTTTCTGTCATGTATGTAATATAGTCTAAATATTATACATATTAAAAAGATAAACCAGATCGAGTTTCTTGCCGGTTCTTCTCTATGACTGGGTTGTTTCCGAACCGGTGGTAGTTTTTGACGTTCATAAGTACCTTATTAGGGCCTAAACTGAATAAAGTATTTTTGATTTTGATTTTGATTTTGAAGTTGCAAAACAAATGTTCAGTTTTAGTGTACTGATCTTCAAACCAATATTCTCCTGTTTTTCTCTCAATTTTACCAGCCTACTAGGCATACGGTATTACATCGGCAGCACCTTCGCCGACGAAAACAATATCATCAACAAACAGCATTAACTAATAATTATTCTCTATGAATTTTAATGAAAATGCATTTTTTTAAAAGAAGTAATGTAATTATTAAAATTTATACCTACATATTTATTAGTCTCAGCAAAAAATATAAAATATTGGATCCGAAATGGCCACCTTTGGCTTTATATATATTCATATATATGTGTATGTATATATATAGGCCTTTAATCTGTTTAGCCACGAATCTATGGATTTACACACTATTTCTAAGGGAAATATCGCCACTGCTTGCTCCAAAGATTATTTAAGAGACTCAATGTCACCTTATCGTTTAGAGAGCAGGCTATGTCCTCTAAAACTGAGGTCTCAGATAGAGGTCTGGGCTAAATGACGGCCAGTCTTCAGCTCTTATAAAGTTTGGACCGTTGGTTTCAAGCCAGGGTAGTTCGTGTCTTGTGACCAGGTGTTCAAGTCCTGCTGGAGAGTCCACGGTATATTTTTAAAAAGTGTACTACTGAAAGTAGTACTAGTAGTAGTAAAGTAGTACTAGTACACTTTGTCTGAAGTCTTCATTCCTTTTTCACAAAAATGTAGTTTTGTAATTCCTTGATAAGACACGCCTCACCAAACCATCACTGACGCAGCATGATGACACGTTGTACCTTTCCGACCATTTGACCAGCTTCTTTAGAACTGTGACCGTACACTGTATCATTTTGCTTATTGTAGTGTTCTCTAATCGTGAAAATTTTCATTGGTAAAGAGGATATTTCTGTGCCTTTCATCTGCGTAACGCGACAGAAGGCGTTTTGATCGATCCATTCTCTTGAATTGTAAAGATTGGTTTAGGCCATGTCCTGTATATCGACGATAAGTACCGAGCTCCAGGTCTTGTTTTATAATACGTGACAGAGTCCTAGCGGGAATCTTCATTTCTCGCGATAAGATTTTTTGCTTCCTAATGGGGTTTCAATGAATTCTAGCTTTAACAGCATTAACAGCCTTTGTAGTTCTAAAAACGCGCCTGTCCCGATCTTCTCTGGTCTTCGACAGAGGAAGTGTTGTTGTATCTGTTGAAAGTATGTTAGTATGAACATTCGGCTGCTACCAAACTTTTGAAGTGTCTGAAATAAGACCGACAGCTCCATACCCATTTTGTGCATGGCGATCACTGCAATCCTATTTTCTTTAACACCCCATTCCATATTGTAATTTGATAATTAACACGAAAAAACATGTGAAATAGAGCAAAATCGAAAGAAGTTTTTAAAATAATGTACGTGTTCCAAATTCAAAATAATTAAATAGTTGATAAAAAGAAAAGGTTTTATTTAAGTTTTTAAGTATTTATGGCCAGACTAGTTGTAATAAACATAAATATTCAAATTCATCTATGTATATGCTATAAGAAAAGTATAATTAAATTCAAACAAATACCAATAAAACAATAAACGGTTTAAACAAACTCAGTAATTTAAAAGCTGTTAAAATGCAAATTTAAAAAATAACCTGGTCATTGAATATATTGTAATAACAGGAATACTGTATAAGATATAAATATCTCAATCTTGAATCGGTATAGAACATGTAATTGCTTCGATAAGTAAATGCTAATCGATCACTTCCTTATATTATACATGATAATAGACGAACGATTATATACTAGACTTTTATCCTGTTTCATTTGGTTTTTCTTTATACGTATTTTATAGAGAATTAAAATTACTACTGTATATACACAGTTTAAAAAATGAACGTCCTTTTTTATAAGGCAGTACTTCAGTAAATATTATAATAATAACAACAGCATTTTTTCTGCACAATATCGCTACTTAGCTGGAAGATAAGAAAAGGGCTCAAATGTACGATATAAAGAGTGTAATATAGTAAAAGGGTCTCAAATGTACGATATAAAGAGTGTAATATAGTATTAATTCTTTCATCAGTCTATAAGAAATTCTATTGTAGTGTCAAAGGCAACTTCGCGAAGAAAGTTATGCGTACAATTACCACAATAAATAACGATATATTCACGAATTCAAACACCGAGAAATGCAAAGTTATATATATGCATACATACAGTTGTACTACAAGAACATTTCTCAGGTTCATGTTTCCTTAAGATATTCTCCTACACTGTCAGCTGACAGCCTTACAATGCTAATTAGTAAATACATAGAAATTCTGAAAAAATCGCTGGAAATGCCGATGGTCGAACCTGCCGATATTGCATCGGTCAAACAACTCAGTCATCACGACGAAAGCAACTAAGTAATTTAGTTAATAAGATTGTATTGCTACTATAATATTTTGTTACTTAAATATACTAGTTGACTCTTTTTTGCTCGTTAAAAAAATTAAAGGGTCTATCGAATCCAAGAAATAAAATAACCTGGAACCATCTATGAAAAAACCCCACGATTTAAATAAACCATTTTAATAGCATTTTGTATTCGGCGTTACGTGTTTTCATGCCGCGGAAAAGTGGGTCAAAATTATGGTACGCAAATGTAGGAGAGTAGAATTAAACGGATAACATTATTTATTATGAAATTTTGTTAGCAAAGTACCTATTCGATTCATTCTTTCCTCTATACGTAAAATATATTATTTAACCAGCTACTAAACAATATCTAAAAAATACCAATAAATAGTTATTGAATTTATTTTACAATACAAAAACTCATCGCCTGTAGTATACATCAACGCTGTGTCGTCGTCGATCTAAGGAATGGAGAGGAAGGTCGAAAGATTTACAGCCTTTTGTACTACTAGAGTTATCGTCGCGAGCCTTCGTACTGTGGTAATAGTGTGTTAAGTAAACACTTAAGAAGTCGTAAAACGCATGTATTTATTAGATTTCATTGAAATTCCTACATACATCCACCTACACTTTTTTGCGCTTTTCAAAGAAACATTTAATAGGTAGAAAGATAAATACTGTGGTATGCCAGTTGTGTCTGATTTATTTGGGACTACCACAAACCATGTGAAACATCAGCCACATGGCAGATTTAGGCAGACTTACCCGCATACTTGATGATAACGGATCCTACTTTAAATTTTGCTAAATATTTTACTTTATTTTTGCATATATTTCTCATTTCTATAAATCTATAAATTTTACTGTTTATTCATCCTCTATACCTCCGTATCAACTGAGTACGAACGTGTTCCAACATATAGTATATATATTTATATAATATCTTTTTTTATTTAGGGATTAAGTCCATAAAGAACATGTCAGTCCCATCGTACCCTAATGTTACCTTATTCACAAAATAGAATTAGACACATACTTCCATAGAATCTGGGCTTCCTCACTTGCAGGTGCACTCAAGATTCTATGGAAACAACCCTGATCTAATACATTAAGCTATAACTGTTCTATAACAGCTTCTAGTTGTGATTTGTTCCGGTCACATTCCATCAACAAGTGTTGCAAGTCTTCTATCGATCTACAAAACTAGCCCCTGCCCGCGACTTCGTCCGCGTAGTAATAGTTACTTCAGGCTAACGCTAACACGCAGTAGGTAACTATTCCTATATGATAGAAATTAGTTCACTTTGGTTAATTCACCTTAACAAATTTATACATTTTAATAACGCAACAGCCCTTCTCGTTTACGAAAAAATATTTTATAATTTTGTCGATAAATTCTTACATTATTATCGCATAAATTAGCATAAATAATATATTATCAGTTTTCAAAAGGCTGCGACTAAATTTTTCATATGTCGAAATTTCTAAGAAAACCACCTGACTTCATAAACAGCTGCCTGGCTTATTATTCTTAATTGCCAGGAACAAATGTGAGACAGTTAGATTACAGTTTCTATAGGAAATTTGTGTCTCAGTTACAAAAATACTATATCTTTTCGTGAACCAAGTTAAACATTGTTACTATAGGTCGGTAGGAGGCGGCGACAATTTATGTGTCTCCTCCCGCTACCGTATCTAGACCTCGAGAAAGTGGATCAGGGGGCCCATTGCACAGGTCCGGCGGACGAAGGAGAAGGCCGGTGTGTACACGGCTATCTCCCAACAAGACGGCGCCCGGCGGCGGCACTTTTGGTGTTGGGCTAAAGAAATTTTGGAATAAATATATCACAACAAATCAACTTAATTTTAATATGTAATTAACACAAATATTTAAGAGATAAAAATATATATATAACTAAAAAAATATATACCCCAGTCAATAAAAAAAAACCGCTGGGGCGGCACGATGAAGTCTATAGAGATCTCGTGCCACCTTAACTATAGCGGAAAACTTATACCGTGGGGTTTTAGTCCATGCACGGCTGACATAACCCACCCTCTCCCTCGAGAAGGTAGTGTATCCACAAGGGATTTCGCCACGTAAAAAAAAAGGTAATGAAAAGAAAGTTGCTTAATACGAGTTAGAGTCACGCTGAACGCTAATACTGATTACAGCATGCATGTAACCATGTATCCTTATATGTTTACTATGTTGTAAGAAATATTAAAAAAAATGTATTATGAAAAGATAAACCAAATCGAGTTTCTTGCCGGTTCTTCTCGATGACTGGGTTGTATTCCGAACTGGTGGTAGTTTAGACGTTCATAAGCGCCTTTTCAGGGCCTAAATTGAATAAAGAGTATTTTGATTTGATTAGATAATGGATCAGTTCGCCCAGGATAGTACCACCCTCTCACAGAAAACCGACGTGAAGTAACAGTGCTTGCATTGTTGCGTTTCGTTCGGACAGTGAGAGCGCCGGATGCCCACCTCCCTTTCTCTCTCCCCCTTTCTCTTCTATCCGCATATATTAACATATTATATAGGATTACAGAGGCCAAGTTTATTTATTTGTAGAAGGCAGCTGCTGAAAGCATTGATACGATTCTAAAAATTCAGTACAAGCAAGTATTATTACTTTATTTATTATTCTTATTTTCTATTTAATGCGAATAAAGTTACGGCCAGAGTGTTAGTTTAATATAAAAACATGATATATGACATTCATAAGTCATCCGAGAATGTTGTGATGATTTAGCGCCTTAGTATTTGAAAGGGGATCTGTATATGAATGCAGAATATTAGAAACGATTCAACTTCTATTTAGTATTACTTGATATACCATTGTATATTACTTCCGGGTATCATACGCTATTGGAATGCGTATCATCAGAGTACCATAACATCTACGTCATTAATTTATCTACGAGTATATATACAGAAATGAACTATCTAAACTAATATGAACTATTTAGCTATCAGTTTTTCTATAATTTATGGCAAAAGAGGATTGCAATGTGTAACTTTCTCATACTTTAAAATTGATCATCAATATTCGATGCTGGACCACGTACAATGCCTTTCAACAAGCAATTCTTGTATATTTTTATATTTGTATATATTCAAGATCTCAGAAACGGCGTCATCTATTTCCGTGAAACTTAGTACGTAGGTAGTTTCGGGGACGATAAATAGATCTAACTAGATTTTATTCATTGAAAACTTTTTAACTGAGTTTTCACGCAATGAAAAAATATAGCTAGAATATGAAGGTAAATTTCGCCGCCGCTGTCAAAACAAAAATAGCTTAGATGGAAATTTCTTGCTCCGAAAATCCGTGAAACCCCTGTTCGAATCCGAGTGTGAGCAAAATAGTTAATTTTGTGAAGCTAACCTAATAGTTTAATTTTTAAAAAAATATTATAATGATAACAGAAATATATATATTTTGTGAGGCAAACCTAACAGCTTATTTTAATTTTAAAATGTTTTTTAAAGAACCGAGCTAGGCTCGGTCGCCCAGGTACATTACATAATATAACTTAACTACTTATTCTTAAGAAATGTATATAATAGCTACAAATAATAATAACGCATAAAGAACTTCAAACTATGTACTATATATATATAAAACAATGGCAAAGGGTTAACCGAAACCAAATAATAAGTAGTAGAACAAAATACCAAAAATCCCCATCTAATGGTCATAGTCCTATTTTATTACGTTCAATAGTATTTTTGTGATTGAACCTCAATGAAACTACATTGAACATATAATTATATAGAAACACTAGCCTCTGCCCGCGACTTTGTTCGCGTGGAATTGATACACTAAAACTAACACGCAGCAGTTCTCAAAAGGACAAACACCCCGATTTTGAAACAATTTTCATCTGTGCTCCGTTCCTATTGGTCTTAGCGTGGTGATATATATCCTATAACCATTCTCGATGAATGAGCTATATAACACTGTAAGAATTATTCATATCGGACCAGTAGTTCCTGATATTACCCCCTATAACGTCACACCATCACAACGTCACAAGCTCACTATCCTCTTTATAATATTATAAGTATAGATAGATATACAACGTTCTCCGTGGTCGTATTGTTAGACCAGTGGAATGCCGATTCGATATCGCCTAGTTAACGCCTCGGTATGTAGGTAATAACATCATTTTCAAAATTCGCATACATTTATTAACTGTAGTTTAATTAGGAAAACTATTTATCTGTGGTAAGAGAAAGCATTGTGATATAATTAACATAATTTACAGATACAGAAGTATATCCATATATGTATCTATTTAACAGTCATTTTCAAGAAACGATATTATGCTTTATAAACTGATATTTTGACACTAATCTACAAACGTCAATATGTCATACTTAAATAAGTAATACAAAATAAAATATTCTAGGTATTCCCTACGGTTTTAATCGCGTTTAATATTTATAATTATGAATTTACTGATAACGCATTCAGGTATGATTAAATTGATTTTGTATAAAATACGTTTGTACTATGTAACGGAACCGCCTTTATCCTTGCTGTCATGGGTACACAGAGTTCGTTTCTTCTCGGTTTGTGGTCGGGGGGACAACCCGCCTTCGTCCCCCGACACCTCACTCTGCATCTCACAACCCGCTCTGATCTCTCATAGTCTAACATAATTATGTCTTAAACAGCCTAAAACTTTTTTCAATAAAAGATTGGATAATACAAAAATGTTTTAGCATGTCTGGCTTTTAAGCTTAACAATCTATCTATTAATATCGATTTATAATAAAAAAAATGTAGTCGGTCTACAAATAATTAGTACTTTTGTGTAGAATCTTTTATCTACTCGACTTAGACAAAATTTCCATACAATTTATTATTTGTAGTAAGTGCAAATTATGTTCAAATATAAACATAATTCTTCCTTTGTTAATTTCGCCAGTTATCGCCATTGACATTGAACCAAGAACTCTGACATTTACACGTGTCTAAACTGTCTATAGGGTCGTCTCAAGGAGAAATCTTAACAAGAAGAAAATAAAACTATATTTACTTAACATTCAACGAAGTGGTTTCTTACTATATAGGTGCTAATAAGACGTAATTCTACAAGCAACAATGATATGGACATAAAAGCCGACGCACCGACGCCTCTCATAAGGTTAGCGATTGGATCACAGTTTCTTTTTTCATTTTTGTTTGCTCCTTCATAAATAAATAATCGTATATAACTTATAAATATAAATATCATAACTTTTAGTGAATTAAATATTTGTATAACTGTATAAATAATTATACCAATAATTGTATGAATCGATTTAATTCAAAATCAAAACACTCGCTTGATAATTTAAGATAGGTGATTCTTGAAATTGATTTACATTACCTATAGATTTTATATGAGAAATTTTCGACTTTTAATCTAAAAAATAATCATTATACGCGTGTAATTTTAGACTTCGTTAATATATTAAAAAATAAGTTCAGGCAAAATTGGCGCTATATCGGTCTCATTTGTAATTAAAAACAAGCACATGTTACTTGATAGTCGATACACGTTTTCTTATAGAAGAACTATGTATTTTGCATTAAATCGGTAACAGACTGGTATCGAAAAAGAATAAAAGAGGACAGTACTCTACATAAGTTGTATATTGGTAGTCCATAGCTGAAGCATGTACCGTTAGAACTAACAGTCATATAGTTCGGCAGACTTTTAAGTAACCACAAATGGAATCTTAAACATTTATTATTCAATTACCGCATACTTGGGATAACTGTACATTTCATGTTTATAAATATTCGAATACATTCAATACTTACATTTTCTAACCTCAAGAGCCGTGATGTCACGATATGAACGTTCCCAGCCAACCTATAATTTTAACTAAATATCAGATACCGTAGGTATATCCAGCGCCTACGCATACACGGGGTCATAACGATAGGTAAAATACATCTTATTCAAACAAAAAAGACAATGCATGCTACGACCTTGGACACTAAGTCAAATTCTTTACACTGGTAGGAGGTACTACATTTTATGAGAAAATTTAATTTACTTTACTACCATAGTAACGTTAAATGAAACAATAACGAAATAATCATCTATATATCCACTAAATGTATAAAAATCCAGTATTATGTTCAAATCAGTATTTTTCCACGACAAACACCGAAACTCCTCAACCGATCGCCATTGAAATTAGCATTTTTAATTGGTAGTTTAATAGATTTTAATGACTACGCTATTGACCCAGCAAGGTCTTAACAGCTTCACCGGACTACTAAGGCGAGCGCTTAAGGCACACAACCGATTTTATCTTGGCAACCATCTCAAGGGTGCACGGCACACCTCGGCTTGGCTGTTGCCTGTTGCATGCAAAATCGCGATCTATCTTAGTTAACCTAGCTAACTATTCATATATGTATGAGTTGTTGAAACGTATATGTGTACCAAGCATACACGCCTCAGCAACTCCTCCATATAATTATTATCGGAAAATTGAGAGTTTTTCAGTTCGATAAGGGAAAAAAAAGTAAACCCTTCCACTTTCATATGTAAGCGTGTAGGCGTGCACGTGTGTGGGGATGATCGTGTAGTGCTGTAGTCACAATAGGCAATGCGAAAAACTTGAGGATAAGGAGATCAATCGTCACTTTTTTTTAATATGTAACTGAGCCATAACAAAGCGTGTTTGGGTCAGCTAGTAAAATTATATTGAGTGATGAAATGATCAATATCACAGGCAAAGGAGAAAACTAGAGTATAAGGAGATCGATCGTAATTTAAAAAAAAAGAGAAGAGTGTGAGTTCACCCGTGTAAGAAGGAAACCTTAGAATTCTGATTCATTTTTAAGGGCATGAGATGAATATTGAGTTGATACATATTATTTTTCGACATTCTTTTGTAATATTTTAATTTATTTAACAATTTGAATAACACAAAACACAGAATATTTTATAAAATAAACTATAAACACTACAGTTCATATAACCTATGTATAGATATCTGCACATGATCTCATCACACTATTATTTACATTCTACGAGTAAAAATAATCACTGGACACGAAATTGATTATGAAAGTAAAGTCTTATCTAATAAATTTGTAGATTATATTATATGTATGATTTTGGTATCTAAATTATAATTAGAGTTAAAATAAATTTAAAACAATTGTAAGTATTCTTTAGAAACTGTAGTAGGGGTACTGATGTACCAGCCGCGTGGGCGAACGCAAAAACTATCCTATGACATTGTCACGTCTTATTGGTACACAGTTCTATCTTCGAATTATTTATATATTACATGGAACCCTGTCGCATTAACTTCATTTTCAAATGTCGACTGGACAATTGTTTCAACCCACACTTATCGGATATTATGACAGTGGACATTGCAAGCGATAATTAGATCTGTATTTAATATGTTCTTAGAAATAAAGAAAAAAGAGAAGTAAAATCCCGATTACAAAAGATATTTAAACTTTATAAGTTATTCAAGGATTATTTTTATTCGGTCTTTCTTATTGCTCCAGAGGCGTGTATTTAAACATTGTTCTATGTCAATCGAATAACTAAGATAAATCTAATGACTCTTCATATGTTGCAAGTCAGCAAACCGTTTAAGCTACAAATTGTCCTAGGAAACACACATAAATACATACAATTTAAAAAACGTCACTCTTCCCACGTGCAGTGTGATTAAAAATATATACTTCTTTTATTTTCTCTTTAAACAAATTAAGTATTCAATTTAATCAATTTAAATATGTTATATATCGTTAATTACAATGTACTTACATGTTGTTACATGATCTGTTTTTAAAATATAATTAATGCTGCACACGAAAATGTGAATTACTTAAAATCAAAGTCACACAGGATATTTTTAATTATTCACAATTTTTTGAGCTTCATTATTTTTATTTTGAAAATAGAAATTATATACTCTGTACCAAAGGGAATGTGAATTCAATGCAGAAATTATTAATTACTAAGTTTACTTTTACATATAATGTTTTTGTAACCATAACGCCGCGCTGCATCGCACCGTATCGCTTCACCTCGCGTAGCTCGCACTGGAGTCTCAGCATTCGATTGCGTAGGCGAGGAAATTTCGGCAGGTAGTCTCATGCTAATTTTATACAGGATCTTTTGTATTGTTCAAACTTCAACGGCGTCGGGTCCAGTGCACTTTGGTTCACAGGCCGGTTCCGGTTGTAATTTGATGCTTGAAATGCTTTGTCTTCTGAAGATTATTTTAATTAGTAATTACGCAATGATTTATTTTGATTTCTTTTAAATTATTCATCATTTTTGTATTTTATTTTTACCGCGGGTTTTGCTAACTTTGTATTTTAATGATTTTTCTTTATACATGTTATCTCGATCTGCATTGTCTATTCAGGGTTGCCATCTTTTTGGGTAATATAATATAAATATAATATATCTTTTGAAGTGAAAACTTGTTTAGGCGCTTTAAGCAGTATTTTTGGCTGTAATTTGTAATTTCGCGGCATGATATGTTACGTCAGCATGACCGGCCGTATTGCGTTTACGTGGCTTGCATAGGACAAGCGGCGCGTAGTATAGAGGCCTGTGTACATGTGATATAGGTATTTTACAGCCCTTCATATGTTTGATTGATTTACACACTTTATAAGGATGTATATGATTATTGCTCAGAATGCCAATAGATATGAAAAAAAACACACTAATGTTAATAATTTCAATGAATAGATTCTGAAATTTAAATATTGTCAGTCACACTATAAGTAATATGAAAAAATAATTAATGTATTTCATTGTTTTAAATTTTCACTTCCGTCGTCGATTTTTGTGATTGCCTTGACTTTTTCATTTTTTTAAATAGCTTTTTTTTTCTTTTTTTATGTCATAGGAGGCAAACGAACACATGGGTCATGTTAAGTGATCACCACCGTCCATAGACACTTGCAACACCAAGGGAGTCGCAAATGCGTTGCTAGCCTGTGTTTGGGAGGAGGATGTGGGGGGGCAGGAAGGGAAGGAGGAAGGGGAAGGGAAAGGTAGGTGGGTCTCCGGCTCTCTCACTGACCGAACGAAACGCAACAATGCAAGCACTGTTACTTCACGTCGGTTTTCTGTGAGAGGGTGGTGCTTCCCCGGACGAGCCGACCCATTAGAGTTGAAAACAATAATAGCTTCAGCTTGGCTCTACCACTACTCACACTCACACTAGCTAAGTTAATTGCTAATATTTTTAGCACAACAGATATATTAAGGACAAACACTATACGATTTTTCATACTGAGTATATATAGGCTGTTCGTAACCATTTATTATTCAAAGATTTCTTATACACACATCCAAGGTTATTTTTTACACGTTAACCTATATCCATACCAATATATATATGAATGGTTAAACGGAGATCAATTTGAAATTCCATTTAAAATTTTCGATATCATTGAAATAAAATAAAATCCATATATATTTCCAATACATCATACAATTGTTTTAAGTGGATAAACAGAGAGGAGTCAGTTCGAGACATCACCATCGTTGACATATTGATCCACTCTATAATAGCCTTTTGACACTAAAATCCGCTTGACGTGGCGCTTAAACGTTCAATCCAGCAAATCGGTAACATGCTATGAAACTTTATTCTAAAACCTAACACTATTACCTAAAAACTATTACGACATACATGGAACATTACATGGAACGACTTTATCTATAATCCACTCAACCCAACCCAATAAATTATCTGCTGTTAATGTAGCTATACATGAAGGAATTTTTGAAATCGGTAACACAGTGTCGTGAGTTTATTCATTACAAACAAAAATTCAAAGTTTTTCTCTTTATAATAATTAGTATACATAAAAACTATACAACAACAGGTTGTGAATCTTTTCATTATCTTTTATTTTATACAAAAACATAACTAAACACAAATCTTTGCCATTTACGTCATGTTTGGAGAAGCAGTTCTTAATAATATAAAGTAATTAATGAGAAACTACAGTACAATTGCTTTCTAGATGATGGTTGGCTAATGAAATCTTATGATATATTAATTCATAGAGGATTTTTCATAGTTTTTTGTCCTTTTCCTTTAAAACAAGTCAAAGTAGTCATGAGTACAAGAACTACCAACAGAAGTGAAAATTTGAAACAATGGAACAACTGTGTACTTTTTTGAATTCTGAAATAAATTATAGTATGAACTATTTTTTAAATTACATAACTTGTACAATGAAATTATTGACGTTAGTTTGGTTTCCACATATATTGGCACTGCAAACAAAAATTATACCAGGTGACTGTTTAGATAGTAGCAATATTTCTGGAGGACGCTCTGTACATGATTCTCGTTCTAAATCAGTTAAAGAAATAGGTGCGTAATATTTGAACGAATTATGTAGAAAAATACAAAAATACACAATCCTCCACACGACTATATTAAAACACATTGTCAATAACCGTCGGATGATTTCACTTCCATTTGAAAGGGAACATGGGATCGTCAGGAACAAAACAAAAGGATTTATTGACCGTTTTACTATCGAAAGGTTTTTAACTCCGGTTCGCTTATTGTAGATTTTGGCACCGATCATTGCTCTAAGGTTTATCATTTTATTTACACGTTTGTAGCTATACTTCTGAAAGCCTTAGAATAAACTTTATCTTAGGTTTTTTTAGTTGTTTATTAGTATTTGTTTTAATATTATTATCTTATATGTAAAATATGACCATGAAGTGTCATATCCTAGAATAATGCGAGTGTCTAACCTTTCACCTGGTATACATTTTATTAACAAATAAGAAATACTATATTATTTATACACTACTAATACTATACTATTCATAGCCGCTATACTACGCTCACTAGTCTGACGCAAGGGCAATACGTCATAAACATGTCGACGATATCGGTGACGGTTGGTGATGCGAAATCACAAGCTTTTACCCATCCCAAAATTCAAACACGCATATGATACAGTTGAGTCTATACAATATCTAACAGAAGCGCATAATATCACGAGCATATAGAGGTCATCGGTGACGTGAACCTATAAGATTTCCCCTAACAGATAAATTTATTTGTAATCGCTCAACGCGGCAAAAGAAGTTTTCACTTTATGTTTTTTTTTTTTTTGTATCATAATGTTATTATTCATTTATAGATGTATAATAACTTATTTAAGACGTGTCATATACAGTAAAAAAAATCTTGCGAGGTCTTCATTAGTGAACAAAAGGTTACCTTGTCAGATTGACAATTCACGTAACATAATTTGTCGATTCTCATTTCCTTGCCACAAGGTAAAATACGAGATTCATAAAACTGAGCGACTGTATTAGGTACCATTGTTATCTTCTGAATTATTTTTCTCTTGTTTTATTTTGTTACTAGCTGTCCGGCCCGGCTTCGCACAACTTCAAACAAAACCTTCCTTTACACTTTACACTACGAATTTCTTCAATTTAATTACATACTCATATGGGAACTGAAAGATTAAAAGTTAGTCTAGAATAGTTACTTCTGTCAATATCTTTGAAGATCTCCCTATTGTCTTTTTGTTTCACTCATTTTTAGACGGAGACTTTATTAACCTAAATTCTACACTTTTCCGTACGATGTTACAAATATTTTCTTACATACAAACCTTGTCCTGATATTAGCAATTCTGAGGTGATATACTTACATACATACAGTAAATTATTTTCATTTATATAGTTTATACAACAACGATTATGTCAGCACATAACTCTGACGAAGTTAGATCGAATGTAAACATTTTGATCTGAACTTAGATGATCACTCTGCATAGAATGCGACATATATTTAAATGTAAATTTTATGAGTCCTTATAGGGTTTTTAAGTTCGTTTTAAAAATGTACTACCAGTTATTTTTCTGCTCTTTAGTCTTGTTTGTGTGACTTTTCACTACAAATTACAAGATTATTTTCAATTATTTTCAACTTATTATGTTTTTTTTTTTCGAACTGACTACGCTATTGACCTAGCAAACTCTTAACAGCTTCACCGAACTACTAAGGCGAGCGCTTAAGGCACTCAGCCGGTTTTATTTAGGCAACTAGCTCAAGGGTGCACGGCACACCTCGGCTTTACCTGTTACATGCAAACTCGCGACCTATCTTAGCTAACCTAGCTAACTGTTCATATATGTTTGAGTTGTTGAGTCGCATATGTGTACCAAGCATACACGCCTCAACAACCCCTCCATATATTTTTTATCAGAAAATTAGAGTTTTTCCAGTTCGATAAGGGAAAAAAATAAAACCCTTCCACTTCCATGTGTAAGCGTGTAGGCGTGCACGAGTGTGGGAGTGTTCCTGTAGTGTTGTAGCAGTGATATAAATTTTTGTGTCACTGTATTGCGCAAGTAACGCACTCAAGGGCTCCCTGCCGAGGGATCGAACCTAGACTTGAGCCGCTGCGGAGGGGTGCTTAATCTGGTGTGCGGGAGCAAAATTTACCCCCAGACCACGGCGGCGTGATCTGTGGTTACGCAGGCGTGGGTGTGAACATGCTCTGTTTGGAGAGACAGGCTGGTACTGATCGTTCACTGCCGTTATTTCATCAGGAGGGTCGATTAAAATATGTCGCGGACGTCTATAATAATGCGCAGCGTTCGGTACGGGTTCGTATTGTGCGGCGGATACCACTAACGGATTGGTAACTTATTATGTATATCTGAAATAAATAATGAGTACATTTAACTATAAATAATGCATAGATATGTTCCACTCTTATTTCATCTCTTAGTTTATTTGCAATGTCGTATAAAGCCCGTGCTGCGTTCAAAATTCCAAGTGGGACACTTATCAGAAAATTGGTCAAAAACCAATGTCCGAAATTCAAATAATAAAAACTAAGAGGCCCACTACAGCGCCCTAGGTTTCTACGCAAAGAAAGGTATGTACATAATCTCTGCACTAGTCCACGACGTATCGGCGATTACAAGCTTTATAAAATCCAGTTTTATATATTTCCACATAACTCCTACTACAAGAATATTTCTTGGGATCAGGTTCCCTTAAGATACTTTGCTTGACAATAAGCCGATAGTGTAACAAATTTAAAGTAATAAATCAAGAACAAATCAAGAAGTATAAGAAATCCAAAAAAATATCGAAACATGCCGTGGATCGAGACTATGGACATGATATTGCACTGTGCCAACCATTCGACCACCACAACTTATTAGTACAAAAAAATTAACTAAGTAATAATGGAACATGTCCTAACACAACGCTAATTCATCGCTTTTTTTTCTCGAACTGACTACGCTATTGACCTAGTAAAGTCTTAACAGCTTCACCGGACTACTTCTCGATGGCTGGGTTGTTTTCCGAACCGGTGATAGTTTTGACGTTCATAAGCGCCTTATTAGGACCTAAACTGAATAAAGAATTTTTGATTTTGATTTTACATAATTCATCGTGTAATTTTCCTATTACAAAAGAACAGACAAATTTCATAAATCGATTTGTTCAATTGACTTTTAGTCTAAACGTGATAAATACCACAAAAACTAAGTATCATCACGGGGAGTTTTTGGCTGGATTTTGGTCTGTCATGTGGTGGATTTTATATTTTATTCATAATCTTGTGTTATTTGACTATATATTGTGTAAAGTTGGTGGTGTTTTACGTAATATAGTTAGTTTATTATTCATAAGTGAAGTGAATGGAAGATAATAACACGGAGCATGAAATTCTGAGATGCCACAAAAACTCCCTGGAAGGTTCTAGCAAGGGATCCACCATCTTATTATAATATGGTTTCACACGATGCTTAATATTGGAATGATCGCACGAAGTTTGTGATATTATTGACTACGTGACAATGGCAGTAATAATCGGAAAGATTGATTGCCAAAAATAAAGTTAGAAAAAAAAAAGTATCATCACTATAAAGTAACTCTAACTGTTTGTTCTGCCATGATTTCATTTTACTAAGCAATCAATAGACTATTAAATACATATTTAAGAAGTTTGCGTTTTTATAATCCAATAAACATGAACCCAGAATCCATTTGTCTAATGCAATATATAACGTAGAGGATAATTTACAAGCTAAAGTTTAATTTATTTCGTATTGAAAAAGAGAAAAAGTTGAAGCAAATAAAAATAAACAATATTACGTATTGTGTTTCTTGAACGGAAGACACTTATTAGTTTAATATGATACATAATTAACTTAGAGAATAAATGATTTGCCTTTTCTGTTCTCAAGGTAGTGCATTCGACTTTTTATTGTAGTGTACGAATTAATTACCAAGCTCGGGTTCAGTATCAATATATACGATTTGTAGCAGGCTTCACGAATGTAAAATCCAACATAATGGAACATACCTTCTTATATAAACACATAATCCTATAACTTAAGATGAATTTATAAATCATGAGTCGAAACATAACGAAACGTACGTAGTTGGTTTAAGATTTTTAGCTTTACAATGATAATCAAGCAGATATTTGAAAACAATCTACCATCGTACCGTACGTACTGCGACTGCATTATGATATATATTATACCAGGTGACTCTTTAAATTTCTTCAATCCTTTGGTAGTCTATGGTCACATTTAACATATAATAATATCAAAATACTAATCAACAACAAAGAGAACCTTAATTAAAATTTGTTCCGAAATTTTCGAAAGTGTGAGTACTTTTAAATGAAATAATATCTAGGTTTAATAAGCAACATTAAAGAAGCAATTTTCAAGGTTAATCATTACGTAATTGTTTATCAACAAAACGCCGCACGATAGAAGAAAAGGAAACGGGGCGCTAATAGACGTGAGAGACGCGGGCGGGATTTGTTCAAACGGTGTGATTAATTGCTTTCCTTATTATAACAGCAGTTTGTTTTTGCGTAAATCACTTCATGTTAAGTGTATATCAGTTTTGTTTTTCTCTAGATAATTAAGTCAAACATTAAGCACCTATTTTATAAATAGATTTAGAACGAGAACCGAATAATGATTGTGCTGTAAAAATATTGCTGGCGACTAACCAGTCGCGCTATTTATTTTTTCACCATAAACTCAAGCTTGCTATAAGAGTAATTGATGTCCGTGTCTTTTTCTTCGTGGAAATAGGATTTGTTAGTTCACTGAAACTGTTTTAATTATGTACATTAATTCTGAGCTATATTTTCTTGCCTAAATGTAATTATATTATTAATGCTTAATCCCTACGGTAAAGCGTTATGATATTAGATTGGATGTTACTCTGAAAAATCAGTTAGCTATTTCAGAATATTCCGGAAAAACGAAAGATATTTTAATTTTATTTATGTGTATATTTCAATACATATAAAACAAGGCCGAATCCAAGTATACATCAGTGTCACATCGTAGTTTCGTCTACATTTTTTACGTATATTTAATGACGATTATCTTCATTTTATTACACTAAGAAAAATACTATAACAATATCACTACAATAACACACTGCTCTATCACGTAAAGTGTACGTGAACACAAATAAAATACCTACTCGCATATATTGTTATTGGAAAATTCCCATCAAATAACATACATTACCAAGTTATAATAACCATTATCAAAGTCGTCAAGAACACGACACGTAATATTCCTAAAACAAATGAAAACTTTATTGTCTTTTTAAGTTATAAATTTGACTTGTTTTCCTTTTTTTGGTCTCTGAATGCACTTCTTTGTACTAAAACAGATCGTCTGACCGGAGATTAGATGAGTCATATCGTGACTACGTTTTTGTAGACTGTAATGGATGGATATTATCTGCAGTTAAGTGTATTATGTACTCGAAACATGATATAGACTTTTTGTCTTGATAAATTATATAAGAAACGAAGGTTATTAATTCATACCTCTTGGTATCGTAATTGTTCCTACTGTTTAATATTAGGATTAAGTTGTATCGAATGTAATACGTTTTTGTTATTTAATAGATCTACTGGTGTAGTAGTAGTAATCCCTAATATTCAACCAAGCGGTTGCGTATACGAGCCCCACACACAACTAACGTTTATCTATTGCAGCTGATACGCACAACTTTGCCTGTGCCGAATCGGCTATTACTGGTTCCAATTGTATTTCTAAACGTAATAAATCTTTAAAATACTTAGATTCCCATTCCGACACCAACTGTGAATCTAAACAATCCAGGGACCCACTCAAATACATACATAGGTTGCATACGAAAAATATTCTTAAATAAATCTATAACCCGATAGCAACACCACCTACTGAGTTCAATTGAGATAAAAACTCTCATGCGACAGAACTACACTCCGCGTACTGTTCTTATACGGCCAGCGGCAGCGACAAACCAATTATTTTACGAGCTATTTGTTTTTATTTCGCAATATCTCCTGACCAACCCATCAATTAACTTACTATAAAAAGTTAACTTTATCAGCCTGAAATTTCCATTTTGATTTAACTATTATTTCATAACAATTTGTTAAGTATACGCGAAAGCTAATATAGTAAATCTTATTATACCTTTAACCTTTTAATTTTTTTGACTGAGATATTGATAGAGATATTCCTGTACAAACGAAAAAAAAAACCAAACCTTTCGTTTACACTACAACATGTACGACTAACTGAACATGTAGCTGTCAATATAATTAAAGATTTTTTTACTGCCTTTTGTTTGTTTTTTTAACTATTGACGAAACTTGTATTAATATTTAGAATACTTCTCTATAGAACTAAGAAATAATAATAGAATTGAGGAGTGTAAAAATTATAATAAAAACATAAAAGACAAATAAAAATTACTCCAAATAAACACATTATTCGCATGGAACAACGAAACAATTATAACAGCAACAAGGTCGCGAGCACTTAATAATTCATTTATAAATATTTCTTATAGTGACTCGCTTTAATCTCACTTTGGTTCAGCCATTTAGTATTTACAGTACAATTTACGACAAAAAGGCGACGACTTACGATGGTTCCGTGTTTCTTACTTATTCCCTGCGGCTTAAAACTGCATCGTCATTAAAATTAGGTTCTATATCGTCGAGCTAAGATGAAAAAGAAATAAGAAGATAAGATATAAAAGTGCTAGAGCATGTCTCAACTCACCTCCTTCCGTTACCGTAGCCAAGCCTGAGGGGATGGGTCGGGGGCCCATCTCCTCATTGCACAGGTTTCGGAGGACGAGGGGAGACGACTGACTGTATACCCTACCTCCCTATAAAGATCTTGCCTGGCGACCATTACCTTTCCAGGCTGGCGATTTCTCAGAAAAGAGCCAGACCAGCCCCTGGCCGCCCCTAACACGCGGCGGACGGTACACCGTGGGGTTTTAGTTCGTGCGAGTCGGACATAACCCACTCTCTCCCCCAACAGGATGGGTTTTTCCCACGTTATTAAAGAGGATGTTTCGAGTATTCTACTACATACATACACAGTACATGTACATATTGTAAGCATTTTTTCTTTTAATGAATGTGATTTAATTGGCAGTCGATCTAACCTCAAGGGAGACTACAACAATGTTTTTATATTAAACTCTTGAACACTTACCATATATCTAACAATGTTATTTTTATATTTGACATATAAGAAAATTACATATTTTCATTAAAAAAAACTAGACTAATAAGTTAATCTATCCAGGTATCACGTCTGTCGCGCTATAATTATGTGCTTGAGTAAATAATAACAAGAGAAGTGGGTGTAATCATGCGGTCAGTTCATACGATCAGCCGCGGTAAGGCTACGAACAGAGGACGTCTCTATACATAGAAAAAGGTATGTATGGATATAAGAATGAATAAAAACATTCCATTTTTAAGTTTATTTTCGGTATATATACACTAACACGGTTTGTTCTCAAGAAACTGATGTTCTTGTTTTTTTTTAGTATCATTATGTTGGCATTACGAATTACAATCCTTATAACTATTTTATTCGTTTCAAGTTATCAATGTACAATTCTATCATTACTCCGTAGCTTAATTATATGTAGTCCAGATAATACTTTATAAATTATGTATCTGTTAGTAAAAGTTATATCTAAATTGGCTCAAACGAAAAACCTACAAACATGTCAATTTTATTTAAAAATACCGATTTGTTTAATATCAAAAATTAACAAAGATCGTATTTATCTAGATCAATAATTATATAACTTCTAATATGATCAGTATCATCATTACATATTATAAAACAAAGTCCTCTGCCACGTCTGTCTGTCTGTCTGTCTATCTGTTTGCAATAAGCTCAAAAACTACTGAACGGATTTTCATAAGGTTTTCACCAGTAGATAAAGTGAATCATGAGAACAGTTTAGGTATAATCTTTCAAGTTTTTATTTATTATCAGGGCGGAATATCCACCGGGCCCGCTAATTTCCAATAATTGAAGTTAAACCTAGAAAGTTAAATTTGATATTTAAAAAGACTGCAAATACAAGTAATAATACATTTAAAAGGGCCGATTGTATTTAACAAACGAGTAGGTATGACATTAGAAAAGGCAACGAAAAGCGATTGATTATCCAGTGTACCTGAAGGGATTTATCAATATATTCAATGTAAAATATTTTTAGGTTATTATTGAGGATATTAAGGGTAAAATATATGTTTATAAAACTACTAGCTTGTGGTCGCGATTTCCACGTGGAATAATTATTTTGGGATAACGCTAAAAAAATCCCCGATTTTCAAACCTTATTCAATGGTGCTCCGCTCGAATTGGTCTTGGCGTGTTGATATATATCCTATAGTCTTTATCGATAAATGTATTGTCGAACACTGAAAGAAAATTTCAAATTGGACTAGTAGTTCCTGAGACTAGCGCATTCAAGCAAATAAACTCTTTAGCTTTATAATATTGGTATGCATATTTTCCTTCATTAAAATCTAAGTCTATTACTCAATTAAAATTAATATTCTCAGACGTAGCTTCGAGATTACTGTCGCATAAATTAATAATTCCCTTCCAATAATTTCAAAATAATTCATATAATGACCTTGACTTTATATTTACCGACGACAAAATTATATCTGGAGGATTCTTATAAAACCGAATACACAAATGAATTTTGCATACACATAATTTTTAATATTTCATCCTAATTTACAGTTTCAGCGTACGGTTATATGCTCACTGAGGAACTTAAAATATATATCTTAATTTATATAGATATATTATACAGAATCAGTTTTTTTAGAGTAAAAAGATTGGATACAAACATTTTCACTTTCTTTGAAGTCTAGAATCTTACATCCAAATCTGATCAAAAAATGAAGAAGATAAGTTTATAATTTTTGTTCACTCGATTTTTTAATCATCTTGCATCATCAGCAAGCTAGTTTGATAATTTACTTAACGAAAACAATATTTTGACACGATTATTGATTGAGAATGCTTCTTCTGTAATATTGATCATTATCATAATATTTATTGCTGCGTATATTGAGTAAGTAGTGAAGGAGACAAATGGGGTTTTGCTGATGTCTCTTTTTGTATTCGTAAGAAGATTTCAAGTGCCTTGACAGTTAACTTGTATTTAATAAATGATCTAAAAAAATAATTTTAAATGAGAATTCATTATATCCGGGATTTTTAAATGAATGCTTAAAACATTCAAAACACCGCTATAACGATATAGAGTTAAGATGAGATAAAATCTAAAAAATATATATTATATAGGCCTTGAAGTTGATTTTAAACATAAGTAACCTAATGCCGTTCAAAACTTAGTGTGTAATTATAAACTTTATCTCGTTCAAAGGAAGCATACCTAAACGTAATATTTCTTATTGATTTACGTTCCGTAGCTTTTGTAAGGCTTTCATGATTAGAATGAACTGCACGCTTAAACACAATTGCACCCCTTAAATAGATTAATATAATAACAATCAATAAACGGCTGAAACTCTTTTCCGCATCTGGCTGTGTTTTCCTCAGTTCTTCTAAACCAGTGTTTTTCAATTTTTTTCTTGACACAGCCCCTCTAGTATGAAGGTATTTTGCGACACCCCTACCTGCGTTCCCCCTATCTACTACTCCCCTACCCGTTGCTTTTCTTTCATGTATTTTATTTTGTGTCAAATATTAAATTTAACATATTTATTCATTTTCATAATTAAGGTTCGGATAAATATATAAGAGTTCTCGTGTTTTTATTTTTTATTTATTTAATACAAATTACTATATGTACTTTGGTTAACATTTTTCTTGATAAATCTTTTAAAACCTTGTTTTTTTTCCGCAGTAGTTTTTTCCAACCTTTTGCAACTCCGCTATAGAACATCGTTTCGCGACCCCCCTAAAGAGGCTTTGCGATCTCCTAGGGGGCCGCGACTCACATTTTGAAAAATACTGTTCTAAACCACAGAAATCACATAAAAAGTTGAGAAAAACCTATGTATTGTAAAAAAATCATAAACATATTTTTCAATCAGTTTAAATTATCAATGACTATTAAATCTTAGAAGATAGCCAGGTACATCAAAATAATGTACTACTGTTCTACATAATTGCACATGTTAACCTTGTGACTGTCACGTTTTTTATATGGGCAATGCAGCCAAAGACTATGTATAACCAACCTCAAAAGGAACGTAGTGTTGGGTAATGTAATGAATTACAATACTCTGCTACCCCTAGAATACCTCATACGTCCTCGCGCGATACAGTGACACAAAATCTTACATCACTGCGACAACATTACCCATATCACCACATACACATGCACGCATACACGCTTACACATGAACGTGGAAGGGTTTTATTTATTTCCCTTATCGAACTGAAGTAGTTTAGAAAATTATCCGATATAAATACATATGAGTTGTTGAGGTATGTATGCTTGGTACACATATATGTTCGAACAACTCATATATGTATGAATAGTTAGCTTAGATTATCTCATATAGGTCGTGAATTGCATAGTCTGGTGAAGCTGTTAAGATCTTGCTAGATCAAAAGCGTAGTCAGTTCGAGAAAGAAAAAACCTCATACGTCAGTGAGAACTCCCAAACACACCTTACATACCGGGACACAAAACACTGCTGCTTGACGACAGATATATAAAAATAATCAAACTGTTTTACATTCATTTATAAATATTTTTTCATTATTAAATAATTCATCATGAATGCAATGAAGTACAACAAGGAATCACGTCCAGACAAGTCGAATAACAATTATTATAAGTGAACGCAGGCATTCATTTTCGTAAATATTCTCGTATTATATTTTTATTCAGTTATATAAAGTATACTTTATTGCTATTCAATTATTTATTACTCGCGATCCGTCTCCACTTCGTACGGGTGTAATTATTTATTAAATAAATGTCCATGAATGAGAAATGTGTATCATTTGATACAAATTTTGGCTCTTTGACATTCGATGCTCAAGATCAAAGGAGCTTTTAGGTAGTTTAGTCATATAGACAACTTTTTGACTGTTTTTTGTTATTTAAAATCGATTTAAGATCTGGGAATTTTTCTAGAAATGAATAGGAAAGATATGTTGTAAAGGGCAATTTCATGAACACTAAACTGTTATAAATGACACTTTTTATTTGTATAAGAATTAATCACATATTGGTGTAAATAAATTACGCACATTTTTATGTCATTTAAAATCAAAATGACTTCTGTGAGTTATGTTTGATAATTATACTTTTTTGTGAGCTTCTTTACCAAAAATATGATGTGCAGCACAAGCTCATTACAAAATGCCACATCTGCACAAGCCGTTATATTGTCTGATGCAAGGGCAATACGTCACCAGCATGTCGAAGTAAACGGTGATTCGAACTCATAAGGTTTTTTCCTTGACAAATAAATTTATTTTATTTTATTTTCAAGTTATTCATTTCGATTTGTTCATTTTGTTCAGTGGCTTTTACCACAACCAATGAATTTACTTGACATGTACCGCCATTTTATATTTGGTAATTGCACTAGGATGTGCTTAACAAACTATATATACAACAACCAATTAACATTGTAGTTTTCACCTTATTTCCTATTCTATCCCTTTTAGTTTAGAGGATTTTTCCGACACAAAATACATATAGGAGTTGTTGAGGCACGCATGCTTGGTACACATGCATGTTTCAATAACTCATATACGTATATCTAGATAGCTTAGCTTAGGTTATCTCAGATAGGTCGCGATTTTTGCACAAAACAGTCGACAGTCCAAGCCGAGGTGTGCCGTGCACCCTTGAGTTAGTCGCCCAAACATCCCAAATCGGCTGAGTGCCTTCAGCGCTCGCCTGAATAGTTCGGTGAAGTTGTAAATGTTTCCAGGTTTGTTTCCAGGTCAATAGCGTTCTCATTTCAAAAAAAAAAATTGTAGTTTTCTCTCTCTCAGTATTATTGTCACCTCTTAGCTATTGAAATCTGATGTTGTTCCTAATTTTCTATTGGGTATTTCAAACAAAAAAATAAAAGCTGACATATATCGTATAATAATAATAGTAACATATTGAGTAATATAATATATAATGCCCTAGAAACGGCAATGATTACATTGTTAATTAAAATACATGCGCGAAACGGATACAGCAATTATCAGTATTTGAACGGATATTGACTATTAGCTTTATAACATAAAATAGCATGTATGGCAGAACTGTACCTATAGGAGAGTGAACCACCAAAAGCGACATTTTTTAATAAATTATATGTCAGGGAATTTTATGTCTTTGTTCCGTTTGACACCATACGCGTTTCAGATGAGAAGTTAGCCGCATGTTCGCCAAGCACACTCGTTATTTGTCAAAATTATTCTGTTTCGAAAACATGCCCTATGAAATATTTTATATAAAAACCCAAAATTAATCATTTCGTTTACTATAAGATAAAAAAGAATGTTGTATGTATGGATGAAACAATTAAAATCCATGTAATTACTCTATTTTCCATTCAGATAGCGTAGATTATTCACAACATTCACGCAATTCAATTCAATGTATCACACTTCCTAGTATTAATAAGGATATAATATGGTACACTTTGTATTATCTTTTATCGATTACTTGACATACTCGTATTATATGTCATACACATACAATTTTTATTGAGGTTGTATGTGATATGCGCAGGAAAATGACCGTTTGACAATTAACTTTTCATTTGAAACGCAAAGTATTAGTATTCGAATCAGTTAAAACTACGAACTGTCCTCTCCCATACATATAATCAGAATGTAAATCTAATGTCTGTACATTTTAGATTTTTATGAAAACCTTTTTACACGAATCAAAGAATCTATACTTTTTATTAACTATTATATTACTTTTAATTATTATTTTTGCCATTTAGACATCCTACAGAGGATCTTTATAGACTAAGTAAAATTTTACCAGTAAGAAAAAACTTTATTTACTCAGTGGTAAAAAAATATCACAAAACTGTCCCTTATCTACAGTATTCTAATAAAAGGCTGCAAAACTATACCATTCCAAACTTGAGATCCACGTTTGCACGGAGACACTTTGATTTCATGGCGCCCTCAATATACAATATAGTGGATAAAAAGTTTAAGATTAAAAACTTAAGTAATTATAAAGATAAACACAAAATAGTATGTTGGTTGGACGAATATGACTATGACAGTCTCGAGACTTTCTTAAGTAACATAAAGCAGGGAGCAAGTTATCAAAATAATCAAAACTAGCATGTTAGGATTAGGATCATAATGTAGTCATGAACTCCGTTTCAGGCACAGCAAGATTCAAACAGATAGTGATCCCACCCACACCATAGATTCAATAGCACACATCTAATACCAATGTAAAACTGTCGACTTTATAATGTAAAACACGCACACGCTCATTATCTTTTCCATACATCCTTCTTTTTACATACACACACACACACACACACACACCAAAAACATCAAATGAAAGCTTATGAAAACATGTATATTAGAACTCAATTTGCTGTATATACATATAGCTTGTGTTCATTGTCACTTATATGCTATGGTATGTAAATTGCAACATGTTCATAATATTTGTAACTGTCTCCTACAACACAGTATACACTAACGTAGGAGGCAGGGTTCCCTTTATTATATAGAGATGTAACAAAATGCCTAATAAAGATTATTATTATTATTATTATTATTATTATTATTATTATTATACTAATATTATAAAGACGTAAAGTTTGTGAGTTTGTGATGTTGTGACGTTGTAGGGGGTAAGTAACTACTGGGCCGATTTGAATGATTCTTTCAATATTATATAGTTCATATATCGAGAATGGTTATAGACTATATATCATCACGCTAAGACCAATAGGAGCGGAGCACAGATGAAAAATGTTTCAAAATCGGGATGTCTTTTCTTTTTGAGAACTGCTGCGTGTTAGTGTTAGTGTTAGTGTATCTATTCCACGCGAACGAAGTCGCGGTCAGAGGCTAGTAAGTAATAAAATACATAAAGATTATTTTTAGAAATGTCTATCTGTTTGTCTATATGTTTGTTTACAGTTTTTATTTATTTGTCAAACTGACTACCTAGCAAGGGCGTAACATCTTCAGCGGACTAACTTCTTAAACACGCATCAGTGTACTGCATTCACAATGATGCTTCACAAACAAAAATGCTTGAGTAACATTAAGTCTTAGTTTCATTAAAATCGCTTGGTTCACTCTATCAAAAGTTATTGTAATTTTAATGGCGAGGTGACTAAGTATGAGAGAAATGTAGTCACTGTTTTTTTACATAAAGTTCGACTGCGGATGGAATCGCGGGCTCAGCTAGTAATAATATACCTTAATAATATACATCTATGTAACATAAATTTAATACTGTGCGATAATCCTTTTTTGAAAATTTTCTACTAGTTTCTTTATAAAAACACTGTGTTATATGCTGTTTCACTAGTCCAATGAAGTAATCCATTACGCTACATTGTTCTCCACTATTACCTGTAACTTGCGAATATGTTTACTTACGCTATTTAATTACACATTCTAACTTGACGTCTGAATTAACACGTAGGCTTTGTAGCGAGTCGATGTCGTAAATAGTTGATCGACTTTAACTGTAATTATGATCAAATGAAAATAATTAAACTGTCTTAACAAATTTACAGACGAGGTCCTTGGCAATTTTCTACAAAAATGTAAATATAAATTAAAATTAAAGGCTTTGAGGTGTATTCAACTGAAGTTTATCTAGGACCATTAATATTAGATAGTTACTTATAGAGTTAATATAGTTCTTTTTATTTTATATTTTTTTAAATAGTGACATTATTTAGTTTTTATAATGTGCCGCAATTTAATGTAAATTATATATTTTTTATGTTAAGCAGTCACCGCAACATATGGACGCTTGCAACATCAAAGGTGTCATTTGCGCGTTACCGACTCTTCGATATCCTATTCACTTTCCACTTGAAGAACTTCATACTGTTATAATGTTCCCAGGACAAAATCAGCAGGAAGCTGAATTAGGAAAAAATATCTCGAATAAAATGATGATTCATTAACTATAAGAATTATTAAGTCCATATAATATCCATTTATCTACACTGATATCAGCCTCAGTATTTTCTGCTACTAATCTCTTAAATGACTTTTAACTAAATAAATATGTATGGAATAAAAAATATCAGATCTTAGTTTAAGTATCTTGAGTTTTATGTCAAAAATTTATAAAAAAAACATTCATGTCGCAAAAAGTTATTAGAATAGGAGTGAATATTTAATCACTTCAAATCAAACTTTGTAGTCAAACCATATTGAAAAAAATATAAAGAATAATCAATACTAAACTGCAGGATCTCATCACAGTTATTGTCATTCATCGGGAATCACGTATGACTATGTCACAACTATCAAACATTACCTAACATAAAAAATTGCAATACTTCTAATATACTGCTACTCCAATACTGCAATACTGCTAAAACTCTCATTCACCTGCATGATAACAGTGACTGCCGATGGATCAGTGATCTCTTGTCATTAATAATCGGTTTTGAATTACCTGTGCTTACCCTCAAGTTCAGTGTTATTAACCGACGTACTGTAAGAGTATAATGTTTTCCTGACAAAAAGACGATAGCTGAGTCCCTACTCTCTAATACCATCAAAAATCAAAATATTTAATCAGCTCCAACCGCTGTTAAAAGAAAACATACCAAACTATCAAACTATAAAATACCCTATCAATATTATGTTATAACATATAACATTTTCAGTGCTCAGATAACTACTACTATCTTGAGTTGAAATTTTTCAATCAAGCACCTATCCATACATTTTGGCAGTTGTACTTGGAAATCTGTCTTTTTCGTTAGCGTAGACAATCCCTCTAATAATAATAGTATAGCATCGACCACGTTGTCAATTAATATGTACTTGGAAAGGTGGTTAAATCCAAGCTTTCTAAGATAGTAGTTTTCAACATCCAAAATAGAAATGTTTTTGATGCCCAAAGACAGCAAACAGGTAGACGGCCCACCAAATGATTAATGATCTACCGTCGCCTATGTACAAATGCAACACCAAGGTATATTTGTTGTATTGCAGACCTTGAAGAGCGCGTTTCAGTCTCTTCCTGAATAGCCTCACGTCATAGCCCTGAGGAAAAATCGTGCTGGGTAACCCATTTCACAACGCTAGCATACGCATGGTCACAGTTCGAGAGAACCTCAGGGTTGTCGCCACTTTGCTAGCTTTTAAAGTATGTGGGTGAACATTCAGCCAACAGCAGGAGATGCGAGTTTCAAACGGTGAAGAGGAAACCATAATATAGAGTTCGTCAGAACACTATTGTACATTCTGTAGAGCACACATAGACAGCCAATGTTTCTGCAGGTTCTAAAGCCTTTGTTCTTTATTGCTTCTTCACGATGGATGCCTAATAAGTTATTGAAAACAATATTTTTTTAGTTGATTATCCGTTGTCCGATATTATTATTGATAATGACACAGATTATCCTATATGTAAGTAACCAAGCATACCAAAATACCTATATCAATGCTACGAATTTACGATTACAAACCTTTATAATACCTTATAAAATACATTAGTAGTTATATATTTAAACTTAGTTCTAATCCTTTTTGTTAAACAGCATTATCTAATAGCACAATAACTGACAGAGTAGGTACTTGTTGAAAAGTAACACAACATCATAATTCATTATTAACACATATATCCATGTGTATATCTATAGAACCACTATCGCAATTGAAATGTATAGTTTGAAATGTATCATATATTAACTGGAACATTAACAAAATATATGAGCAATTAGACCATGCATTAATTTTAAAGCAATTTTGCGTTTGCGACATTCCGGGTCTGTTTAACCGAACAAAGCTCAAATTAAAAGTCTATTTTCTAGGAGCCCGAGGGCATATCGAATGTCGAACTAGATAATACACAATTAAGATTAATGTGAGTAGATTGTTTGTTGTTCTATCCGTATGACTTATTCGAAGATCATGTCCACGGGTATGTAACATTTGAATAACGTTCACTCAAAGTCTTTAAACAAATGTAATGATAAATTCACATTTAATTCAAATTATAAAACTAAAGAGGGTGCATTTTTTTTATTAAGAATGAAAACTTCAAGTACTATATATCCTTATATATATAATTCTACTGTCCGTATAAATAGTGACTGAACTTCTCCGAAACGGTTGGTCAGATTTTGATGAACTTTTTTGCGAGTTTTCACGTAGATTCAAGAATGGTTTTGGAACATACATGGACTCGGTAGATGGTGCTGCGTTTGAATTTCGCTATTTCTTTTACTAGTTTCAGATTTACCTTTCAGACACCTCGCACAAATAAAATCATACGTTTTTGTTGCGATGAGACGTGGTAGCGGCCAATCAATTACAGGCACAATCGCTAAATAACGTCCACTATAATATATTATACCATTGCTTTTAGAGATTTAACTCTCAGTAGTCATGATTGTCCTGGGATTATTATGTACTGATCATCAGCCTGGTACCTTTCACTAAGTAAAATTTAATTTCTAACCCTCGGTGTCTGTTATCAAAGATAATTATGTAATTAACAACCGTACATGACTTGGTAGTGGAATAAGCGAACTGCGAAGCGGATGCCAGCGAGGACGTTGCGAGCGCCAAAAAACCTATGCAAAAGTGAGAGGTACCACAACAGGTGAGATCCCATCGTGCGAACGCGACTGAATCGTTTACTAAAGGTCGTGAAGAACTTGATTAGTTCCGCTATCATTTTATAAAACACGCCAAGGAAATTTGTATGGGAAAAAAAATCACACCACTTAACCTAGACCGATATAGATACGCAATACTTAATTTAGAATATGCGAAATTATGGTCTACAGTCTTCATTTAATAGAATTTTGTTTATCTCTACCTATTAACGGAGATACATATTTATCTGGATATGGTACACTCTGAAAAATATAGCAAAGAAAATAGTGCGAATGTTGTTCCTAAGATACTTCTTGTATCTGGTTGAAGCTAAGTTAATCTAACCATTACACATCTTTAGATCGTTATTCTTAGGATTCAACGTATAAAAACCGGTGATATCAAAATACACCGTTATTTAAAAAAAAATGACGGCAACTAGATGTCGCTATTATCAGAAAAATCAATAGCGAGTGATGCACTTATTACTATATATACTATACTATAAGAGATATAATACATTTTTGATTATTATTCACTTTGTAGGTGGTAGAGCTACGCTGAAACTATTGGTTTCAGCATGTATGGGTCGGCTCGCCTGGAGTAGTACCACCCCCTCACAGAAAACCGACGTGAAATAAAAGCGCCGGAGACCCACTTCCCCTCCTCTCGCCCCTCCCTCCTTCCCTCCCCCTTACAACTCTCCCTTACCTCTCCCCCTTACCCCTTCCTCCAAATACAGGGTGGCAACGCACTTGGGACTCCCCTGGTGTTACAAGTGTCTATGGACGACGGTGATCACTTAACATCAGGAGACCCGGTTATTCGTTTGCCTCCTATATTATATAAAAAAAAAATTGTCGATTGTTCGTTATTTGTTTTTGTTCTTGCAACGTGCTAGCAAACGGCCATTATGCTACTACCAGTAGATGTGAAAAAGAAAGCATATTACAGTGTTCACACTTCTGCTGTTAAGACATTGCTAGATCAATAGCGTAGTCAGTTCGAAAAAAAAAGTGTTCACACTTCAAGTCTTAATACAATTTCATTCATAATATTAGGACTAGGTTTTGCTAGTACCTGGCGTGTTAATTATCCCCCTATTTTCCAAAGACATTTTTGCCTAGTAATAGGACATTTTCAGCCCGGTATTATAAATCTCGAAATAATACATTGTTCAATATTTTTCATCGATTTCATTATAATAATACAATTTTATGACGTTTCAAAGACATGAATTTATATACAGAGTTAATCCATAACAGATGAATTATTAACTTATGAATAAATTACAATATAAAGCGGTAAAAACATGTATCCTATCCAGCGTGGGTTGGGCTGAGAAGGTCAGATCAGATTGTTTATCAGTTGCGGAAAAAGCGCTAATCAAGCCGTTCGCTGTAGTTTCCTAACAATATTTTATACTAACTAAATGGTGCAGTTATTTTAATAGAAAAGTAAACTATTAATATGAGCCAATTTATTAATGAACAATATTTATTTATACGATAAATAAAAGACAAGGTTTATTACAATTTTCTTGTAAAAGGGAACAATTATTGAAGGTATAGATTTTAGGAAACTTGTGAGTATTTGTTTTTAGGAAATGGTAACAATTCTTATTTTCTTGTCTATTAACATAAAATTTCAGAGGCATACACTAATAGATATTAATAGCCAATAATTCTCATATATGTATGTTGTTTTCTCGGAAACAGCGTTAGTGGTTTCGTTTAAATGTCTTGTTTAGATAATATTAGGCTTTCCAATGCTATCTAGACAGATTTAATTTTCAAACTTTATCTATATCTATTTTTTTTTGTTGTTCGCAATATGCCTACATTTTTTTCGAACTAACTATACGTCAGTCGCCTGATGGGCCTTGACAACTACAGCAGACTAAATATACGGTGAGATATGTCCAGTTTCGAGTGTATAATTGTCTATTTGTTTGACACCCGCTCTAACCCAAACAATTTTATAAAGTTTGAATATAAGATTTTGCTAGATCCGTTTTATTGTAGGAGTAACATTCTCTAAAATATGATGTTTGTTAAAAAATAGAAATTTTACAGTTAAACTTCTCTATCGATTATTATGTAGTAAACAATAGTAATCATTAATACTTGTGCTTATGAGACGGAATAGAGACGGATGAGAGAAAATTACGTGTGGCAGTGATGCGAATGTGTGGTGTAACTAGAATATATAAGATTACGAATGAGTATATCAGAGGCAGTTTAAAAATAGCACCAGTGACAGAGAAGCCGAGGAGTAATAGGTTAGCATGGTATGGGCATGTCATGAGGAGGGATGAAAACTATGTAACTAGAAAAGTGTTGAGTATGATAGTGGACGGATTTACGAGTAGAAGAAGACCGAAAAAGGTATGGATGGACTGTGTGAAAAATGATATGTCCATAAAAGGTGTGAATACTGAGTTGACATCTGATAGGAGAGAATGGAAAAAGGAAACATGTTGTGCCGACCCTACTTAGATGGGATAAGGGTAATGATGATGATGATTATATTAATAGTTGTACTTGTGTAAAATCTTATTATTTACTTTACATTTTAAACGTTAATTCGGTTTTGTAAATATAACATTTGAATAACGATTATTAACTCCGAAATGAAACTACAAATATCTTTAAATATATACACTCTTATTGTAGTAAAAATATACGTCATACACAAAATAACGTTCAATCACCAAATACATTAATTATCACAATTAAAATATAACAGACGTCATATCTTTATAAAGTGTAGTTACAGTAAAAAAACCACAACAACGTATATATATTAATACACGACACGAGATATTAAGAACACATGCCGTGTCCTAAACGACATTCAAAAGTTCAAGGTAACATAAAAAAATATTCAAAATATTTACCAGCAACCAACAATGACGCTTCGACTAAAACTATTCAGTCGAGTTAAATCGTTTATTTATTACATCGAAAAAGGGAATAAATATGTACGAAAAAAGAGAACAGGGCGAATGTCGCATTTAGACATGTGCGTACGGAGCGATGTGCCACGGTCCTTTCGGACACGGGTTCAACGTTACTTATTTGCATACGAAAAGATTAGACGGCTTTGACTTTGTCGGTTTTAGCTGTGACTTTCGTCAAAAAAGTCGAAAAACATCCAAACTACCGAGAAGCGTTTTTGCTCTAATAAAAATCGTTATAAACTTTTATATTTTGCCCTCCTTTTTGTCCTATGATCTAACTTGTTTTTGTAAAGCGACAATGGCACAATAATGTCGTAATGTTGGAACAATGGTGTTTGTTTTGACTCTATGGTGCTTTTTGAAAGAGGTCCCGGCGCGGCCTATCCGAATGAATCGGAAACAATACGAAGGCGATAACTAGCTGTATTGTTTCACTTTCATTTTCTTCTCCTAAAAAAATTACAAGACCATAAACCAATACAACCTTACATATTTCGTTAATGTCTTGTTTTAATTCAACAATAATAATAAAACTAATATTGTTACATAAGTTTGGGTCAAAAAGTAATAATGAATCGATACGGACTCACATTTGGATTATAATCTAAACGCTCATTGACATAATATAGTGTTTATGCTTTTTTAACCGCACTCGATTTGGTTTTTTTTTTTGTATGAAAGGAGGCAAATAGACTGGTTGGTATATAGGTCTATAGGCACTAGCAACACCAGGGGAGTCGCAAGTGTGTTGCTAACCTGTGTTTGAGGGAAGGTAGAGGGGAAGGGAAAGGAGGAGGCGAAGGTATGTGGGTATCCGGCGCTCTCACTGACCGAACGAAACACAACAATGCAAGCACTGTTATTTCACGTCGGTTATCTGTGAGAGGGGTGGTACTACCCCGGAGGAGCCGACCCATTCATGCTGAAACCAAAAATAGCTTCAGCGGGGCTCTGCCACCTACATGCTTTATGTTTCTTTATAATTCATAAATCCTCATATCCTCAGTGTCTTCAAAAAGCAAAACATTTAGAAAAAGGGAAAAGAAAACCCACAAACGTCGTTTAAATATCAACAACAAACACAAATAGTATTCACACAAGAATGTTATCATAACAATTTTATATTATAACCTTCTCATAGGTATGTAGATTACCTCATTAAAAGAATCATAAAGATCGGTCACGTAGTATCTGATAAAATCTTGCATACAACATACTAGAACAAGGAGAAACTTCCTTTTTCGAAATCATTTTAAAAAAAAGCCGACCTTCAAGCAGAATCTCAGCGATAGACCTAGTAAAGTTTTCCGTAAATACCTAATTATCATAGGTAAATTATACAAAAAGTTTGACGACCAAAAGTATGGAAATCATCCACAATTCACAAAAAAATACACATGTGCCAATATCCTATTATTTTTAAACAACTCCTTATAAACAACTAAGTTTTTATAATCCTATTTTCGAAGTTAGTTGTAAACATAACTAAAAATAATCACAATTGTTTATACAGAAATGAAACAACAAATGGTGATAGTAAAAACTAGTCCACAATAACTAACTTTTAAGAATATGTAGGTAGACAGCTTTTTGTTTAACTTTCCATTTCTAAAGGGACCCATATTTACAATGTTGCGTCATTGCCAACACGGATAGATTTATTATTATTGTAACACAAACTGATCTCTAACTTTAAGTAAAATATTTTTTGTTCATTCATAATTGTAATATCATTAATTTTATACCTAATCTGCTAAATTGCTTTTTACGAGTCAATTGCTTACAAAAAAGGTCCTTTCAGAGTGAAAGGGTAAAAGAGATTAAATCATAACAATATTTTTTATTTGACTGATTTTTCTTGATAAACCCTATCACATTCATACATTAAAAAGCAGCTTCCAATTTAGTTAGAAGAAAAAAAGGTTGTACTACAAATTCTTATTCTGTTGACTTTTAATTTTCAACATCTATACTTTACTCAAAGTTCTATATAGATACCACTAGTTACTACAATCAATGTACTTAACTCTGTAAAGTCTAGATCTATATTTAAACAGGTAGAAATAAATATTATATTAAAATTCTGTATTCTAATAATAGGATCACTATCACATTATTCTTCAACTTTAAACATATCTATACCAGTTTGACCAATTTTTCAGGTAAATTAATAATAAATGTGATCACAGGATTTCACTGAACCATTTATGACCTTAAAAAAGAAGCTGCTATACATGTTAAGACTTAATCGGCCCTAAAGCCTCAATAAATAAAAAAAAGAAACAATATCATATTGTCTGAGTGGTGCAGAACCATTTTGTAGAAATGGTGAAAGTGAATGTTTTACAATGTTCGGATGAGCTCTGTAATAAAATTCTTCTGTTTTGCTACTTGTCGTATTCGTTTTGTCTCTCGTCTGTTGTTTTTAAGGTTCGTCTTCGGGAATCGGTAGCTCATTGAACTTTCGCTTTCTAATTGCCGACTTTATTATGTTCCTTTAGAGAGGCAGTTTCTTTTGTTTTGGTAATAGCCTGCAAGATAAGTTTCTAAAAATTAATCATAATAATTTGTTACACTTTTTTTTAAATCGCCAGGTAAGTTTTTAAAATCATTTACGCTATTGTATAGCTTTTTGTTTAAATTTATATTTCAAACCATCGTACACTTTTACTATTGCTCTGATTGCAATTACGAAGTCACATATGAAGAGTTTAGAAAGTATTTATAATAGTTTTCAATGACAAAAATTTTATGTTTAACTAAAATTAGCTGACCCGTGCCCACTTCGTTGGGCGGTAAATAATTCATAATTGTTGTTGATAATATGAGCAATAAACATCACTCAATAATTTAACATTTTATTGTCATATATAAAAAACGACTTTTTGTGACATATATGTAAAAGTTACATATATGCTGTCGCTGATTTTTTTGTAGGCGTTATGAAGCTCTACTACTTTTCTCCAGAACTCAATCATATCTCATTGTTAAGGCAGCGTTCGTAAGAAACATTTTCGTTGAACCGTTTTTTCTCCAAGTAAATATAGTCCGGTGAAGCTGTTAAGACCTCGCTGGGTCAATGGTGTAGTCAGTTCGAAAAAAAAAAACTATTTACTTTGCAAATCAGTTTTGTAGTTCCTGAGGTTACCCCTTACAACTTCACTCACAAACTCACAAACTTTACCTCTTTATAATATTAGTAAGTATAGATAATTTAACATACACATAAATTATTTAAAAACTCTATACATACTGTTATGATTTGTAATTCGATTTACTGTAAGTTGCACTCGAAACAATGATGCCAATAAAACAATTGAAATCAAGGTCTCATTAGCAATTATTATACTATTTTTACATCTTATTGGAAATTTTCATACCGTATATTATTATGTGTTGTAAATATTTATTCGGTATAATACATATTTAACACGCTTCAATTTGTTTACTGGTATTACTACAGACAAATTGACGCATTTCCAAAAAATTTCAAGTCCAATCTTTCCAGAAGAAACCTTGATGCAATTTTTGCCTTCGCATGTCGTGTTTCCTTTCTTTCTATATTTATTTTAATCGCCCGTTTTGGTATAAGCAGTAACAGTTGCTTATGTAAGGTTTTATTTCATTGTCACAATAAAAGCAACCTCGTTGAGGTAATTGAAAGTATTTATGTTTTATGTTGTTGCTAACTAATATTACAATTTAAGCAATACTTATTGTAGGTGGTAGAGCTACGCTGAAGCTATTATTGGTTTCACCATGAATAGGCCGGTTTGTCCGGGGTAGCACCACCCTCTCACAGAAAACCGACGTGAAGTAACTGTGCTTGCATTGTTGCGTCTCGTTCGGTCAGTAAGAGCGCCAGAGACCCATCTCCCCTCTGCTTCCCTACTCTCTGCTCTCCCTTCCTTCTGGGGTTGCTAGTGTCCATGGACGGCGGTGATCGCTTAACAACAGGTGACCCGCCTGTTCGTTTGCCTCCTATATGATATTAAAAAAAATGTTTATTTCATAACATTTGGACTTTCTTAAGGTATTATAGCTTTAATTATAATACACAAATCCTTTGTATAAAAAACAATAATACCTTGTTTCTATATAATTTACACTTCTATGCAGCAACTGAGGTTAATACCGTGCAAAAATCTTAGTATTGATCTTACTTCTCTTCATAAAATTAGTTTAATAATCAATATCTGGTTATATTACACGTTAAATAATCAGTGGACAAGTTAAAAAAAGATCCTAAAAATACATTAAGGTTTCTATATTGCCAAGAAATTATGATTGCAAACCTTGAAGTCAATTCGATTATATTCGATTAAAATACTATTATATACATGTGAAAACCTGGCAACTTTGCCGTCGGATGTTCTATTTACCATACATCAACTTCTGAAGTACTAATGTCTATTACACCGAAACCACTCTTTTTTAGTATGGTGGGATGTCTTTAAATACAATTTGATTTGTTTATTAACAACATTTACTTTTTTACGGCAACTCAGTAATATACAAAATTACGATAATGCCCGTTAATATTTTTCTATGATAGCGCTCAACGACTGTGTGCTCCGAAATTTTAATAAAAAAATACGTGAAAAACTTTACAGAGGCAAGTCAACTTTTGATAATCTGTTTTATTACATTTCATTTATTTGAATTAATAATTATTTACTTCGATATCACTTAGTCGTCGTCAGAAAATATTTTTGGCAAATTTAGCAACCCAATATAAAGTCATAAAGTAATGTCGAAATTGCCATATTTTGTTGGGTACAAGGGTTGTCACAAAACATTTTGAGATTATGTAATTATTAATAACCGGAAAAAAGTGGCAATGTTGCCTGGTTTTACGGTACTCAAAGTGCAAACATATCATTATACGTATTTTGTAGCTTACTAGCGGACCCGATAGACGTTATTTCGCCCTGATGATAAAAAAATCTTAACAAAATATCAAAATATATACCTAAACCATCCTCATGAATCACTTTATGTACTAGTAAAATCCGGATGTTAAACGCTCCAGTAATTTTTGAATCGCGAACAGGCATACAGAGAGACGTAGCACGCGACTTTTTTTATAATATATAGCGATATACTTATATCATTTCCATTATATTTATTATCCAAATCTAAATTACCACATGCACTTAAATATTAGTTCGATAATATTAAGAAAGAATTTACGAGAGGAAAATAAATTAAATCTCAGTCTAGATAGTTAAGATTACGCTGTAAATACCTGCATCAATGTCAAGCTATGTAACTGTCACTCACGTGTCATAACTTTTTATCCTTTGCTTTTAGCTAAACAAACGAGCTTATTTTTGGCTTCGTGTTAGAATACCAGGGGCTTACAAGATATGATGTCATTTATCACAGTCCATGTTAGTTAAATCTGAAGAACATATTACGATTCAGAGATTATAATTATATCGTATAGGAAGTTACTTTATATTAGTCAATGTTTTTTTTTTTCGAACTGACTACGCTATTGACCCAGCAAGGTCTTAACAGCTTCACCGGACTACCAAGGCGAGCGCTTAGGGCACTCAGTCGATTTTATTTGACAACCAGCTCAAGGGTGCACAGCACCCGTCGGCTTGGGCTGTTGCCTGATACGTGCAATTCGGACTTATCTGAGCTGATCTAAACTAACTATTCATACATTATGAGTTGTTGGAACATATATGTGTACCAAGCATACATACTTCAACAACTCTTATATATGTATATATGGCTTTGGCAATTCATAAGCACTATATGTTTTATCTGGATTCACTGTGGGCAATAAAAAAATACATACATTTTTATCCCTACTATAATCCCTGTACAAGACTTTTGCCAATGTTAGATTGAATCCTTTAAATTTTACAATTATTGTTTAACCCTTCCGAAAAGTACAATGATATATTGCTTAAATAATCTGAAAGTCCTATACATGCCATTAAAAGTTTTATCAAATTCGATTCAGTCATTACTTACATCGGAGAAATACCAGACTCTTTACTTTTATTAATACGTAAAGATTATAATGTAGAAGCTATTGGCAAACGTAAACTAATAAACAAGGTTAATAAAAAATGGTAAATATCCGACTCTATAATAAAATTAACAAATAGTGAGACATTAAGAAATTGTTTAATGACTTCCTAAAAAAACGAGACACAATAAATATAAACAATTATTTGAATTGACCAATAAAACTCTCAATAAATTACAAATGATGAAATTATTTACATTGTTAATTATTTACATAATTGCAAGAGGTAATAATTATTTCGTACCTATCTCCGATAGCAATTAAACGGCATCGAATCACGGACAAGAACTCACTCCCACGCTGTGATCGTGACAGTGTTAAATAGTTAATGATCTATTTTGAAACTAAGCGACTTAAATATGGTCTAATTTCCAACAAGCAGCGATTCGCACAAGTATTGTCGATTACTACAAATTTCACGTTCCAAATAACATTTAAATATTAATTAAAACACGTAAAACTCTCCAAATTTTGGATAAAGTAAAATATATCATGATAAGACTTAACGAGACAATATCAAAATTAACTTCATAAAAGTAGTAATATCTCCATTACTTTACAACATTAATAGCTTTAACGTAAATAAAGTAGTATATTTTGCAATTCCTGTATTGTCCTTGTACACCAAAAAAATAATTGTTTCATTAATTGAGAGACATGTATCGTCAATTAAGATATACATTGATTCGAGAACATGAAAATAACTTTTACAGATTTGTCTCGAATCAGAGTATACAATATACGAACTCTGTGTACCCTGAACAAAATTTAAATACATGATCTATTACAGGACCTCTTGTTTATTTAAGCCTTGAACCAATATATAGACTAAATGTTAGTCTGTAGTCATTTATGACGAATTAGAAATTTTATTATTTTTGGGGGTCAGAACAAGTCTAGTGCAGATGATGCATGAGAGAGTAAAAGAAAACCTGTATTCTTCGAGTACAACTAGACCTGTATTAAATTATAATTCTTGGAACACCTAGAAACGCACAGCGATCATAAACAACAATTACATAAATGGGAGCAGTTTATTTATTTATTGAACACCAACACAATGTACACTGAACATTATTAAAATAAGACAGGCACACTTTGTAACGGTAAGTGTCATCGTAATTAGAGGTGTAGACTGCATGCTTAGTATGACAGAGACCAAACAGGGTTACAATATGAAATTAAGAAATTCACTGGGTTAGATTTTGTAATAATTGTTAGCTGTCCTACGTTAACATAATGGAGGCAAAAAAACAAAAACATTACACCTAAGAGTAATTTGAGATTTGAAGCAGAATTATGAAAGGCATAAATACCTTGTATTCCCCATCTTTATGTTACTAAAGCATTATATATTAATATAGATTATAAATCGCTTCTAACTTGCAACATACGTAGTTGCGTTAGTTCAGAAGGCTGACTGGTGATGACGCATCGCTGACCGCATCATCAAGTCATCCAGACCAGGAAGAGTGGATTACCATCTGAAATATTTACTGATAAAACAACTTTAGCAACACATTTAGTTCAAGCGGTGGTAAACAATCTTCCTAACTAGGTTATCTGAAATAAAAAGCTTATTACATCAGGATAAACAATGCATATTTAAACATACGTATATGTCTTAAATGCATTATGTTTGTTTGACCTTGATAGCTTTGAAAGGATTTTTAATACGTACATTGTCATGGGACAATAATTTTTTATATTATGAAGCAGTCAAAAGGCGTTAAGTCCACGTGTGTTAGTACCCAAATATACTAGGACTGCAGTCTTGAGGTTATTCATAATACGTTGCTTCTCCTGATGACTGAGTTGGAACGCCTCATGTGTCATGTTGCCAACCACATCTACCAAAACACAGTACACCAACCTGACCAGTGCTACTACTCTACAGTAGAAATACGTGTAGTATTGGCGTACTCACATTTAAACCTAGTATATGCTAATCCATTCTTATGATTATATTTTAACTGCTACTATTATCTTACCTAAATACTTTGGCCACTGGCACACACCCAGTTTTAACGTGATAAGATACATTTACGAATACCCTCCAACCTTTAAATAAGTAGGGCAGAAGGAGTCTGTGAGACCCGCCAAGGACAAACCCTAAACAATACTCACAGAAAAGTCCCATGCTACTCTTAGAAAACAATCTTCAGAATCTACTCATGCAGAACTACCGCTCATCGACGGGTGTAGCTTTGAAACATTTCTCCGTCTCTTCCGTGTTTTTGTTCTTTGAAGCCAGTGCACCTCGGTTGCATTGCCTACGGTGCCTGTTTGTAAAAGCGGACGATGAACGTGCCAAAGTAGCTCAGGCACCGGCACACCCGTTCCTTTTATATTGTTTACTCTACTGTTCCGGGGAGTAGCAAAATTGTGACACCCGATTAGGTCTCCCACGGCAGCGGCTCAAGCCTAGGTTCGATCCCTCGGTTTCAACAACTCATACACATATGAATAGTTAGCTAGGTTAGCTAAGATAGGTCGCGATTTTGCATGCAACAGGCAACAGCCAAGCCGAGGTGTGCCGTGCACCCTTGAGCTGGTTGCCATAATAAAATCGGCTGAGTGCCTTAAGCGCTCACCTTAGTAGTCCGGTGAAGCTGTTAAGACCTTGCTGGGTCAATAGCGTAGACATTTCGAAAAAAAAAGCAAAATTGTGTAGGACTCCTCACTACTCACTAAAACCCCATGGTGTACTATTGACCGTCATGAGTCTCATGATGGGACGCCACAGAATCACAGTATCATTCATCATATCGTGTCTATGGCATGCCAAGCCGCATGCTAGACCTCCTATACTATAGACAGCCAGCATGATACGATTCCAACAAGCTCCCACAGAGTTTAACCAATGCAATAAATAGACGTGTCCTCCGACCTGTCTCACCTTGATTCGGCAAGGGCATACATAGGAGGCAAATGATTCACCCCCACTGATTAATTTATCATCTAACTTGGCGCTGGTCGTGATACACTGTATTTGCCTTGAGAGGCAGTCTACAATTAGATCCACCCATAAAGTTTTCTGCGAGCCTTCCAGCATCGGTGCACAGGGCGTAGTGTATCTTTATAGCAGTATACTTTATCGTTTTGTCACTGGGCTTTTCGCACCGGAAGCATAGACTGCTCTGGTGCACCAGAGATAAATATCGCGCGCGAATACGGCCCACGGCCATGTACTTGGAGCAGCGTATGTCTTTGACCATCAACGGGTGGATCTAGACTACACTCCAACCTACCAAAAAGCATTCGTCCCATCCACCAACCACGAGGGACTTGTGCACATCGGAAACGAGCTCAGTTTGGTATTTCGCCATTCGTTGCCTTCAGTACGATAATCTGATCCCAAGTGATAAAATCGTCAAGGCTGATGATCTGTACGGCGATAGGCGGAGTTAAGCATTATCCGACCACTACCAGGCGGGTGGTCAATCATAAAATACACGTGAAAAAAAACCATAAGAGACCATGATTATAATAAGGATCATGTAAACATTATAAATTTTTATTTACCCCGAATCCTCAAAATAAGTCTTACTTCATAAAAGTACATAACATCGATCAAATAAAAAAATAATGATGAGGTGAATGTTAATACGAAAATCGATTTATTGATGCTCACGAAGAAAATTAATAGTTTACGTAACAACACATGCTGCAGCCTTAACCTTTCGCATACCGGTAACGGCATGAACATTGAACAGGTACATACTGATCGTGATTACATAAAACATATTCACAAGATCATAATAATAAATTCTTCTTTTGAATTAATACTATCCATTAATAACTTTAAATGTATTTGTTAGAAGTTATGAAATCTTAGATTTGATTTTTTTTTTTTTCGAAGTGACTACGCTATTGTCCCAGCAAGGTCTTAACAGCTTCACCGGACTACTAAGGCGAGCGCTTAAGGCACTCAGCCGATATTATTTTGGCAACAAACTCAAGGGTGCACGGCACACCTCGGCTTGGCTGTTGCCTGTTGCATGCATGCAAAATCGCGACCTATCTTAGCTAACCTAGCTAACTATTCATATATGTATGAGTTGTTGAAGCGTATATGTGTACCAAGCATACACGCCTCAACAACTCCTCCATATATTTATTATCGGAAAATTGAGAGTTTTTCAGTTCGATAAGGGAAAAAAGTAAACCCTTCCACTTTCATGTGTAAGCGTGTAGGCGTGCACGTGTGTGGGGGTGATCGTGTAGTGTTGTAGCGGTGATGTATATTTGTGTGTCACCGTATCGCGCAAGCAACGTACTCAAGGGCTCCCTACCGAGGGATCGAACCTAGGCTTGAGCCGCTGCCGTGGGAGGCCTAATCGGGTGTGCGGGAGCGAAATTAACCCCCAGACCACGGCGGCGTGATCTGTGGTTCCGCGGGCGTGGGTCTTAGATTTGATATTAAAGGCTTTAAGGGAGTAAGCAGAGAGTCGGCCTCGGAAATATATCTGAATGGTATTTAGGAGATATATGTACCTAACTAATAAAATATTACGATTCCCAAAGCCTCAGCTTTGTAACTTTACTGGTAATTGTAAGTTATTGTAGAAAATAGATAAATTTATTTTTTTAAAAGGACTGGTTTTGTCAATTTAAATAAATTAGTGACAAATATTAATAAAACTCTTGGATAAATCGATCTAATTAATATTTATGATAAAAACATCTCTATGGTCTTCCTAATATTTTTTGTATCGACTTCATTCTTAAAAAGTATCTTCAATACTTAGATTCTTGGTATATACTATTTTTTCCAACTATATCGTTAAATAATAAACCTATAATTATTCCAAGCTGACTCACAGTTTTCAAATAACAGTTATTTACTATGATTGCCTCCTGAGTTCTTACTCACCACAGGCCAAAGTTCACTGCAACATAATAGAATATAGTAAAATACATTATTATGAACACGTTTCTATAAAGATTTAATATGATGTAGTAAATATTAGGAATATACATATATTCCTATAAATGCAAAATCCTTTTATTTCTACTGTATGTGTTTCTGATGATACGGCTTAGTGGAACCTATGAACTTTATCCCAAGTATAAGTTTTATAGTTTTATCTGTTATTTTTAAAAATTCTCGTAAATACATTCTCATTTAATACGCTTGGTTTAATTTTTATTATTTATAGGTTTCAGCGTTCAACCATAACTTTGTCTGATGTTAAATGACCATATGACATAATATAGTTACTCCTTAAATCTTCCTCTATATTTAAGGTTGTCCCACTTAAGTACCATTCAAGTGCTGTGGTAGAGCCACGTTGAAGCTATAACTGGTTTCGGCATGAATGGGTCGGCTCGTCCGGGATAGTACCACCCGACCCACTGAAAGACCGACGTGAAGTATCAGTGCTTGCATTGTTACGTTTCGTTCGGTCAGCGACAGAGACCCACCCCCTTCCACTTTCTTCCATCTCCATCAACACAGGCTGTCAACATACTTGCGACTCATTTGGTGTTGCTGGTGTCTATGGACGGTGGTGATCACTTAACATCAGACAACCCACCAGTTCGTTTGCCTCTCATTATCATTAAAAAAAATCTACTTTCATTAATTTTTAACAACCGAATCTCGACTTTTGGTGGGTATCTAACATCTCGTGTATTACAAAGACTCCTACCAACATGCTACAGTTTTATTATTGTAAAATGGTTTTGTTAGTTAAGTTTATTCTACACAGGTATAACTAATATCTGCTTCTTTGTTAGATTTCTCTACTTCGCTGAGTATTTCTAAACTTAAAACGGCCGTATGTTTTGTACTTGTGGAAACAAATAATCGTGTACTAGGTACGCAAATAATAGGATCCATGAACTAAGCAGTAGGTATGTAAATTGCCACATGATGAATATTATCTGTCATTAAATCGTAGTAGGAAATGATCGGTTATAGGTAATATGCAAATGGGTTGTAGACACGCCGACCGTGGTCACGGACTAATTTTTAATATCTATCTCATACCGTGACGTGGATAGTGACAAAGAAACTTTAATACTTAAAAGTAACTATGAGAAAAATTGTTATTCCATTGTTTCATATATCAATGTAGTATCCACGACGTCATATTCCTTAAAAAAAAATTACCACAAAATTTACTTCATATACACTTAATTCAAAGAATAATACATAAAAATGTTTATAATTAATTTAATTTCCATCTAAGTTGAGTGTAAACATGTTCATTTACTAAAGTTTTACAAAAATTTAAGTTGATGTATGGTATGTAATAAACATCTAAAATTAAAGGCTTAATTTAGCAGTAATAGTATTCAATGAGTCGAGAAGTCGCAGTTTGATTCTCCTACAAGATCGCTAATGAATTTTTGTATAAAGATAAGTTGATCTATTCACTATAGATGATCACTCATATTTTTAGTAGGCTATATAAATAATGAACTTTCTAAACTTTAGTAGCTTTCTTTAATTAAAACTGCGGATTATCTTTATTAATTTACAGTATTATCAATACTTTTAGCCGCTTGACGTATAAGTTTGCACTTACGCATAATATAATCAAGGGTTTAATACGAAAGTAAGATAGAATGTTATCATAGTAATGTAAAATTATCATTTATATATAACTGAGTTGTCTCAATTATGTCTATATATACATATAATATAATACGTGTTTATACCTAAATTTATGTACAGCACAACCATATTCAGAACGGTCAAAAAGTTTGGCGGCAATTGTACTTTACATGTCCTAATTAAATAATTAATATTTCCTATTTTTAAATTAGGAACTGATATTCATAACATATAATTACACAAAGGAAACACGATCGTAATTAAATCCTAACAAGCTGTTAAAACAAAAAAAGAGGTTATTACGCAAGTATGCAAACCTTTCTACATGACGCAATTTTTTATAATATGTCATCATTGTTTAATCCTGTTGGATAGTGACAGCGGATTTTAATTTTGATTACAAATCGAGAAGAAATTCTTACTATTTCCGCAGATTATAGAATAATGAATAATTCAACGATATATGTAGGTAATTATTATAGACATGAGGTATTATCGGATCGAACCAAATGATTTTAATATTTAAAAAAATAATATTGCACAGAACACTCGCAACTACGTATGTTTTAACTGAAATTTGATGTAAATTTACAGTATATATAAATAATTGTATTTAATGAACTTGTGTTCCTATTTATTAAAAACTTCATTTGACTTTCTTATAACATAGATATATTTTGGTATGTTAAATAAGCTAAGTCATTATATAAATAAGCTAAGTCATTATACAAGCCGTAGAACCCTTGAATTTTTTTTTTTTGGAACTGACTACGCTATTGACCCATCAAGGCCAGCTTCACCGGACTACTCTTGAAATTTACATGTCGCACATACACACTGGTATTCCTACAGCCCTTTTTCCTCAGTGCTATTTTGGAAATATAATTCATAAACTATTTAATATATTAAATGAAATCAGCAACCTTTTAAACAAAAGAAAATCACAGAACAATTATAATGTAAACCTTAATTATTATAAAATAATGTGCCATCAGGAATAAAGTAGCTTTCCATTATTACTCCACGAACTTTCACAATGGCAAAAGTTTCAGAGATTATATACCTCGTACTAACATGCTGACAAACTTTCCCTCGTTAAAATAATACTCTATATAGCAAAGATAATATCTATTATATAATCCGAACTTACAGAAAAAATGTCTTTTATCAATGGATTCAAATTAATTACACCATTTAAGCAGCATCGTTTTGAAATATATGTTGAAATATAAATTGCGTGTGAATATAGCTATTTTTACTTCACTGACACTCAATAGATTCTATTAACCTTTAGTACCGCCTAAAGAATTATTATAATATAAGATATTTCACTATTATAAACTCTTTGTATTTTACTTCATTATACCAAAAGAAAACAATGTATTTAGAGCTAAAATCACATAGATTACTTTCAACAGCCAACCCGTGGTAGTGCGGAATATATATTATGGTTTTGATAGCTTATAATCTATAAAAAGTCACAGATTACAATAACTTTAACAGATGATTAATAGAAACAGTTAGTAGTATATCAAATGAACATAAATTATCTATAACCAGGGAATCTCTCGGGGAACAATGAGTTTTGTGATAATTACTGTTTTCAATATATTTTTTTATAATTACTGTTTTAATAATTTGCAGTGAAATATTTTGAAAATTATAGGGACAGAATCAAAGAGAGGTTACTTTGATTTGATTATAATTAATTAATAGTGTTTTTAAATCATTCAATATTCCTATAACTCATTCTTACATGGCCAATTCTTATGTTAAGGAAATTTATTGGTTTTCCTTCATGTTCATTTCAGAAATATAACGTAGGTACTTACTTTTAATTAATTTTCCCTATTCGGAGCAATCATATAATAATATAAATGAAAATGTATGTAATTATTTATTCAATTGTTTTATCATACTTATAATGGCATATAGGTAAAATTTGATTAAAAACACTAATTAAAATTAAAATGTAATGTAAATACATTACATTATATACATTATTGCTCATAGTAATACACTATATAGTTACTACACTACACATCAACAATTATATTTAGCCGTTTAAAATTTACAATTTACATATATATACATATATTTTATGACCACATTTAACATATAAAAAAATAACATTAAAACAAATACTAATCAACAACCATGAAAACTTAAGTTAAAGTTTCTTCTAAGGCTTTCAAAAGTATAGCTGCAAATATTAAGCAGCTATTTTTTAAATTGATTTAGAGCGACAATATTGCTACTGTCTAAACAGTCACCTGGTATATATATTTAATTGTGGTTGCTAAACACAAAAGGAGGTAAAAAATTCTGATGACTGCCAAACTAATAATTTGTAAATCCGTAAATACCAAATTTTAACAAAACAAAAAACGACAAAATTTATCTCAAACTAGCTTTATCCCGTGCTTTCCGTCGCAAATATTTTTTTCCGTTCTCAAGTCAGGGGGTCAGTCACGTGATTATATCACGTGATATAGCGTTCAAATATGTCATCTTCATACATTTTTGCGTTTTCTATTTGCGTTAGTGATTGTAGATAAGCAACTTGGCTAGGCCCCCAGGATCTTTCGCGGCGCACCTCACGGCCCGCCCGAATTATTAACTCGTTGTTGCTTGGCGAATTTTTCTACTTATATTTTTTGATGCTTGCTCCGCGCCTAAGAGATAGATTATATTAGATATTGTAGGTGGTAAAGCCCCGCTGAAGCTATTTTTGGTATCAGCATGAATGGGTCGGCTCCTCTGGGGTAGTACCACCCCTCTCACAGATAACCGACGTGAAATAACAGTGCTTGCATTGTTGTGTTTCGTTCGGTCAGTGAGAGAGCCGGAGGCCCACGTCCCTTCCTCTTTCCTTCTTTCCCTTTCCTTCCCCTCCCGCATCTCCCATATACAGGCTGGCAACGCACTTGCGACGTCCCTGATGTCGCTAGTGTATATGGACGGTGGTGATCACTTAACATCACGTGACCCACCAGTTCGTTTGCCTACTTTGATATAAAAAAAAAAAGATAACCTTCCTTATGGGACTATAAATTTAAATAATATAATTTTCAAATTTAACAAGCATTTTCCGAGTTCAACGCATTCAAACAATAAATTATATTATTTGTATAGATTATCCTTGCCATTGTGACAATGTATTTTATATAACTCGAGCGATATATATTTTCTGAGTGAGTAAAAAGGTTATACGACACTTGTTTAAAATGGCCACTACGCGAAATGTCAAATTAGCGTAATAACATTCACCACATCATCACCTGAGTTACTGAATCACATTGTCTGTACGTACTAGAAAACTCTAAATACATTTTCGTGAATGGCGCAATATATTTTTTGCGCTTTGCCGTCTGACTCATTTCCTGACGATGTCTCTCCAACATAGTGAGTTGTCTTGTCACCTTCATGAATGACAACTGTACATCCTGGTATCTGATATAATATTATGAACGCGTCCACTTTTATAGAACCACTAGCAAAGGCACGCGATTTCTCTCGTTTTATGCCACAATATAAAACTTCAAGATACTGAAATATAGCTTACCGCCAACTAATCGCGAGTTAATTAAATAATCTAATAGTACTAACACTCGACCCGTATTCCATTCATGAGAGATAAAAGTACTTCAAAATGCAGCGCATATGTGTAAAAATTAGAGTAATGGAAAAAGAATGGAATTCTACAGTGATTTAAACTCAATAAATCTTAAGGTTAATGCAAATTAAACCATGTGAACCCTTATGCGCCAATATCTCTCACACTGTACAACAGGACGAACCTTTCATTCCAAAAAAATATCGTGATAAGTAGGTTGGATCCTTAGTAGGTTGAATTTTTCTAATACCAGCTAGCTAGTTAAAAATCTTCTGCCAAACATTATAGTATCGGCTTGTTCTGACAACCACAATTACAATCCAGACGGTCTCAGAATCTAGCAGATTATTGTTGTATACTGCGTACTTATTTACACTACTTGAATGTTTTTTATACATTAAACATGGTCTTTATTTAATGCCTTACTTAGTATATAAGTTTACATACGTACTTTAGTTGATTAATATAATGTTACATATATGTAATCAAAATAAAATGCTAATTTGTATATTTTCGTCGGAGACCTATCTCGCCTCTCCTCCCCTCTTCTCCATTACCCCAAACACAGGCTGGCAACGCACTTGCGACTCCCCTGGTGCTACTAGTGTCTGTGGACGGCGGTGATCGCTTAATAACATGTGACCCCCATGTTCGTTTGCCTCCTTAATGATACAAAAAAAAAATCTTAGAGCAAAATATGAATTAAATAGTTTGAGAATTATTGTGTAAAATATCCATAAACTTTTTTAATATTGTCTTTCCACTATGCTTTTAGATCTTTCTCTCTTTTGAACGCTTTTTTTACAATAAAAATATTGTAAAAGTATAAAAAAGGATACACTATAATCATAATCATTGTACAGGTTCTAGACTTCATATTACCTACAATATTAACAGTAAAGTCTGACTCACCATTCAATATATCGTGCACAACCTATATACCTGCTTGATAATGATTTTTTTTTATTGAAGCACGACAAAGTGACTGCACTATGCCTGATGTTAAGCATAGTACAATCCAAAAACATCGACAACCACCGAGAGACAGTTTATCCATCGCCGGTCGCCGCTGTCATGCCGGCCATAATGACGAAAGTCACCCGGTACTATATGCACAGGCTGATCCCGAAACGCGACGCGCAGAAGCGAGTCACTATGACGGGATTTTTCGCCATATACATGGTGGTTGCGGCCTAGTCGGGCTGTAAAACCCTACCACCCCGCTCTTGCCATTGCCTCGTTCGTTGATCAGCAGGGTGCACCACGTGCAGGTGAGGTTGCGTGTCTCAAGTCTTATGATGTTACTCGACACTCCTTACGCCCCAAAATGATGAGAAATGATATTTATTTTAGAATTCAATGTTGAATTTAAGCCGAGGATAGGCTGAGCCTTAATACGCCCAATACAAGCTCGATAAAGCTGTAAAGGCCGTCCGCGCAGGCCAGCAGGGTGCCCTATTGGTTAAAAAAAGAAAATGAGAGACGATTTAAGTTAAAATAATATATAGACTATCTTACTTATAACAGTACACTTTTGTTGTTTTCTTTCGTGTTATTCATTTATATAAAACATAATTATTAGGATAATCAATAATGCTCGCGAAGCAAAGCTATATAATAGCGAAATATGTATATACATATAAAAATCCGGTTTACGTGTCTTCTTAGTCCTTTTTCTTCTAAAAAGTTAAAACATATAGTTCTCACGAATAACCGTTATCTCGAGAACCTGGTCGCGGGTACCAACTAGTAGAAAATGAAAAAGTACATTTTCAAATTAAAACAGATCAATTAGTATACATACATTAGAATGACGTAATCGACATAAATTGAAAGTTTTTAATGCTTAAACATATTAAAATGTACCCAGACCAACCAAGTATATACAAAACATCCTGATAGAGATTGAATTTATTGATAAAAAAAAATAGAGACAGCTCAATCGTTTCCTATTATTCATAACGACAGACAATTTAAAGTTATCTATGAATTAATAAAAATCTTTGACGATTTTGTCGTATACAAAATAAATAAATTGTATCCTTTTTATCTTCGTTCCTAAATTGCACAGAAGCCAGTAATTTCGTTATTTATGGACAATAATGTCATTTTAGAATGATTTGCAATGATAGATTGTAGTACCTGTTAATGAATATCTATTTACCCGTTACGTTTATAACAATAAATCATAGAGTTGTTATTATCGTCAAATTCTGTCAGTTCATACATCGAATATCACTGATTCTGGTTATTTATTTCAAATAGTACTGTGTTTGAGATTTTATTGGCAATCCTAGTATTGAAATACGTTTATTCTGATGTGACGTACAATGTCCAGAATAAATATAAATGTAATATACCTTAATAATAAACACAGATAATATTTTTTACTGTTAAATTTATATCAATACCAATATTATAAAGCTGAAGAGTTCGTTTGCTTGAACGCGCTAATCTCAGGAATTACTGGTCCGATTTGAAAAATTCTTTCAGTGTTAGATATCTCATTTATCTAGGAAAATTATGCTACATTCCAAAGATAATGTTATATGCTAATAAATGCCAAATAATTTTTCAAATCTGCTAGTTCCGGAGACAACATGTTAGAACAACTGAGAGACTATTAAAGTTTTTTTTTTTTTCGATATGTCTACGCTATTGACCCAGCAAGGTCTTAACAGCTTCACCGGACTACTAAGGCGAACGCTTAAGGCACTCAGCCGATTCTATTTTGGCAACCAGCTCAAGGGTGCACGGCACACCTCGGCTTGGCTGTTGTCTGTTGCATGCAAAATCGCGACCTATCTTAGCTAACCTAGCTAACTATTCATATATGTATGAGTTGTTGAAACGTATAGTGAGAGTTTTTCTGTTCGATAAGGGAAAAAAGTAAACCCTTCCACTTTCATGTGTAATCGTGTAGGCGTGCTCGTGTGTGGGGGTGATCGTGTAGTGAGACAATAAAGCATTGCAAATTTATAATACTTGTATAGATTTATATTGGTTTTATATATTGTTATTTCTTTTAATTTGACATAATACGTAGAAGAATTAATGCCTCTCACAGTATATAGAATTATATCAATATACAAGATATATTCACAACTAAAATATATAAGGCTTAGTTCGTACACATTTCTGAATAAACAACAGGATAAAATACATGAAAATACCACATAACAATATTAGAAACTGGGATTGGTACCCACAGAATATAAAAATAGGTGAGTAAAAATTATCTTATGATAAATTACATAAATAAAACGAAACGCTTATAGCATAAGATTTTAGTACGATAAGGCTTCGATGATAGTGGCGCTAAAATGTAATTGGAGTTTGCGATACCTCGATACAATCGACATTTGATTACATTTTAGAGTTCCGCGTTGAATTATTTTTATATTAATTTTTATTATATTTATTGAGTTCGAATTTAATAATTGTTATAAATAGGTTTCATTATAATGATTACCCTAACTGTTCTCTTACAACAGAACTAGTGAACCTCACAATGAAGTCTAAATGTTAGGAATTGGAACTTGTCATTAACAAAATTATTTCGAATTAAAAAACCATATGTGAGATTATGACGTTATATTAATTTAAAAAAGGCGAATAATAATTAAGGCTGTACAAATTCTAACACTCAACATTATGAGCTACGTTCTCTACAAATAATCGTTTTACAAGACAAACATGTAGATATTTTTATATTGTAAAATTTTTCATATATTATTTTTACAACCACATTTTGGAGTTCAAGGTTGTAGCGAATTCGGTATTTTGAGATCCGGTATTTTTTACTTGACTTACATTAAGCAGGCGAGACTATGACAGCAGAATTATTAAACACATGGTCTTTTGTTTGATTACTTAGTACAATTTTTGTTAGGTAACGTTTACTGTGGTTAATTATATAGTAGATGTACATATGTTGTCGCGGACTTTTTAATAGATTTTATTACAAAAAACAATTCATGTATATAATTCATGAAACTTTAAGTAATCACAAAGTAGACGTTAAAGAAGCTCTGAAAACGTACCATTATTTCCGATTTAGCTCACAAATATTATCAATAAATTTCGTGATTTCTATATATCATTGTAATAGATAGCGTATATCCATTTGGAATAGTGTACCTTTCAAATAATGAAAGAATTCATAGAATCGGTGATATGGTTCCGAAGTTTACTTTCCTCATACAAATAAACATACAAAATCTATTCTCTTTCTATTTATTAGTTTTTTATAGTAGATATTAGTATAGACCTATTGAGGAAGTTTATAAGCTATCGAACCTCTCGCTACGACCTTTAGAAGTAGAGAAATTTACATAAAAATGCAACCGCATTTGGACAGAAAATCTTTTAATATGCAGAACCCTCAAATTTTAATCGACAAATCTTTATTATACTCGTACCGAACGTAAAAACTCTGAGTCATACACTATGTATAACAATTCGCGAAATGGAACATGTTTTCTTCGTTTCACTGACTCATTCAATTACAACCCGCTCTGTTTACTTTATAAAGTCAGATGCTCGTGAGGAATTCCACTATGACGCTTTTAGATGACTAAATTACTTAAAAATTACCGACTACAAGGGTTTTGTGGTGAATTTTAACTAATTAGTAAACCTATAGTGAGTTATCGACTGTTCCGTTCAGTACAATAACAAAATTACATTATTTGTTACCGTTAAGTATGCATACTGAATACATTTTGTGGCTTTTACTTCATTTAATGAAAAAAAAAACCTAACTAATTACATACCTCTCTACCTTTGTATTATGTATATTATAAAACTTAATGAGATATGTTTTGAGCTTAGTAAAATAAAAAATAGCAGTAAATATCGATTGACAAACAGGAGAAAAAGTACTGAACTATCTTATCTTCGCCCCTTTTTATACATTTATATTGCACTATTATAATTCCCGATATTTAACAGTTTGACTGCCACGCCATAATTATTTTAGGAAGCCACTGATGAGTTTATACAATTGTAAGATCAAGCGTTCAGGCCACCAATAACCATCACGGTACCGTGGCGTCACAAGAGAAACCGTGGCCAGTCAAATTATAATTTGACTGAATTATTAATTAATAGGTATCAAAAGTGGCTGTAAAAAGATATTCTTTTAAATTGTCAACCCCAAATTGGATGAATTCCAATTTTAAAAACATTAAAATAGAATAATTTAACGCCCCGCGAATCAAACAGATATATTAAAACGGCAAAACTAGAACTTACTTAAGTGAGGTAGATTAAAAAGATTACTATTGTTAAAAAACTATGCGTATAAGCTTCACGCATGCTAAAACAAAACTTCTTTGATTTTAAAGTATATATATATAATGGCATATAACAAACGGTATAAGGAAGGTGTGTTTACAAACTTTTGAAAGTAAGAGGTATATTTTAGTAGCGAGAATATTTTTTTACATACGTGTTATTATCGTTTCAATTCAATTAAGGATTTTATATACTAGAGAAATTAGTTTCATATTGTTAATTAGGTAACTTTTAACTTTATATATTCAGTTATCATTTTATCACTTCCGTAACATAGGCTCCGTAACACCGTAACGATTAATCCGTTTGCTTCCGTATAAAGAAACGTTACTGAACCCACTGTCTGCGATAAATGGTGCTGTTACAAAAGCCGTCAGACGAACTGATCAATTCTTTCAGAGCTTTTCCAGGCTTGGTATCTCAAGAAAGATAAAAATTATTTAAAAATTAGAAAAATATTGATAGAATCGTTACCGAGCTCTTTACCGAAAACTTAGAGTATATGATATTAATGGAACTATTTATTTTTGTACCTACATGTAATTATATCAATATTTTTTTATTACTCCTTGGTAATGATTCCTTGAGTTAACTTATGTTAATTAACAATATGAATATTTACGTAACTTCATATGATGCGTAGGAACTATAATTTTGAACTAGCTTTTATCCGTGATTTCACTCGCATTCATTTTTCTCATTCTTCATTTAACATTTTTCTGGATAAAATAAATGTCCTTGTTCGTTGGTTGTCCGTACTCCAAGCTATTTATATGCAAAACTACACGACGATCGATTGAATAGTTAAGGCGTGCAAACGTAACAAACAAACTCAGTTTTTCGTATACAATATTAGGACCCCATTTTACTTATGTATGTATCTAATATAATCAATATGAGTTTGCTACATTTATTTGGTTTAAGTATTTTAGACGTAATATAATACCAAGTGAATAGTAATAAATACATCGTTAATTATAATAAAACTTAATATATCCTTTGGGATATATAATCGAAGCGATTCGACAAAGCCCAGCGGGTGGCTGAAGCTACCCACGCAGTACTACACACTGGTGTCGCAACAGCGTACAATTTCGTTACATTGCCCAACATTACCTCACTAAGTAGATTATATACAGCTCGTTGGTCTTTGTACGTTTTGCTGTGAGAAATGAATGTAATAGTCTTAGAATAAATTATTCCGAACAAAAATATGAAGGTGAAACAGATGTTACGTGGATCAAAGAGACTCTAGTTATGATTCTAATTACGTTTTAACCACATGACACGGAGTAACATTTTGTATAAAAAATATCATTGTAGATATTTGGTAAGACTTCTATCTTTATGTTGTTAAGCAACAAAAACGTATGCATTCCTGTGAAATTGTTACAGTAACGTATAGTTATGTATGATCAAACAGTTAAGAACTACGCAGTCCTGAGACCAGTTTGTTTTCAATGTTGTAGGTTTCGCACAGAGATAATAGGAATTCGCAATATGAAGGGAGAGAGGAGTGGTCGCAATTTGATACGAGACACTTCTCTTTCGCTTGAAGCGTTCCTGAGCATTATATAAAAACTCTTCTAGAATTATCAATTATGATTTAAATGTAAGTCAGAGGGCCGTAGTAATTTCAAAGTCCGTTGAATGCCTTGATGTTAATTATCACATACTTGATAAAATTATTGAACGATTTGATAGCAGACTCCTTCTCCATTAAGCCCAAAAGATTAAATGGACATATACGAAGATTGCCACAAATCATTATAGGCTCTAGTATCATAATACTAAACCTGGGGCATTCTTGAACCAAATGTTCAAAGTTTTGCACATACCAGAGCTTTGATATGGGTCAGTTATAATAGTTTAGTATTCAAGAGGTCGGAGTGTGTTAGTGTGCGTTGGAATCACACCCTTCGAACTGAAAAAGAAAACAAGCTATAATACCGCTTTGCAGAAAAAAATGATCTAATAGTGATAATTCCGCATTCTAACCATCCATAGACTCGTAAACTCTTATTATTTTTAATTGATGTTGGCGGTACTTTGCGGAAATCCATCATAAGTACTCTATTGGATGTTACTTTGCACTTTTGCCTGAAAATTATTGGCCGCTACCACGACCACTTGCAAGAAAAAAATTTTGATTTTGATTGTTCGACGTGTATCTCAAAATAGTAAATTTAAGTAATGAGAGATGATATCGAGAATCTAAAATACAAACGAAACGTATGTTATAGCAGTAACGTGGTAACAGCCAATTAATTCTAGAAGTGCAAAGTTACCACTGAAAGACTCCTTTTATTTTAAACGTGATCCTCTTTTACGAATTATGTAATATTCGTTCACTTCAATTATGTTATCTATTACCTAAGATTGTGTAGAAAGCATATACATATATATATATAGAATACTTATATAGAAATGCCCTTCATATACTTTTTATAAGGGTTTCACGATAGTTTTTAAATTAAAGAATGTCAGCTAACTACGTAAGTGCGGGAAATGGTTACCATCAAATATTTTTATAGGTTCCATAGTCCATGATCTTCTTATGACGTGATATATGCAAGATTTTTCCAGTTTTGAACAAAACTAATATAGTCCACGTTTTAATAAGATGTTTAAATTATAGGCTACCATCACATAATATTTTTAGTTTTTCAATCGATTATTTGCCAGTTTATACAATTGCTAATTTACGCGGTGTAGTTTATGGAAGAGTGTTATTATTTATGAAAGTTTTAATCAGCTAGCCTTTAAAATGAAAGTAACTTCAGGTCCTTTACATTACATTAGTAAACTTAAAAAATATAGTCAGATTAAAATATTAATATTACTGTGATTATTGTTTATTACTGTGATTACTATTGGTGAAATTATTGATAGAACAAACGACGTTAAATATAATAAGTGTGTATGCGCCGCAAGCTGGATGTAATGAGGCTGTAAAAGAGAAGTTTTGGGAAGACTTTGATGGGGTGATGATGAATATTTCACAGAATGAGGATATTTATATCGGAGGTGATTTTAATGGGCATGTAGGTAGAGACAGTGGTGGTTATGAGAGAGTGCATGGAGGCTGGGGTTTTGGGAATAAAAACAAAGAAGGTGAAAACCTTATTCAAGCTGCAGTTGCTTTCGATTTTGCAATAGTTAATACTTTTTTTTCAGAAAAGAGACCAGCACCTTATCACTTACAATAGTGGTAATCACACTACCCAAATCGATTATTTTCTTTTACACAGAAACAATATTAAAATAGTAAAAGATTGCAAGGTTTTGCCTGGAGAGGTATTAACGACTCAACATCGTTTATTAGTATTAGATTTAGAAATAAATTTAAAACTGACCGGAAATATTTACAAACCTCCACCCAGAATTAAATGGTATCGTATGGAGAAAGATGAATATGCGAAGGAAATTAGGACCAAAGTTGTAAATAAAATGATAGAAATGAAAAAGATGGAGACGAAAACAGTTAATGAGTGTTGGAATGAAATGGCAACATGTATGAGGAATGTGGCAAGAGATGTCTTTGGTGAAACGAAAGGAAGGCAAAAGATAGATAAAGACACTTAGTGGTGGAATGAAGAGGTACAAAAGGCTGTGAAAGAAAAAAAGATAGCTTTTAAAGAATGGAAATGTATTGAAGATCAGAATAGCGTTGTTAAAGAAAATAAGAGAATAGTGTATACAGAATGTAAGAGAAATGCAAAAAGAGCGGTAGCTAATTCTAGAGCCAAAGTACAAGATGATTTGTACCAATCACTACAGAGCTCACAAACACAAAAATACTTGTGTAGTTTAGCAAAAGCGAGAGAGAAGAGTACAAGAGATGTTACACATGTTAAATGTATAAAAGATGATAGAGGAAACGTTTTGACGGATGATGAAGACATAAAGTGTCGTTGGAAGAGATATTTTGAAAGACTAATGAATGAAGAAAATGACAGGACTGGAGAGCTAGTCTGTACCATTAAATTTAGGCGTTGTACAAGAATGAAGTGAGGAAGAAGTAAGAAAAGCTGTCAATGGTATGAAAAATGAGTGGTGTTATAGCATAATAGTACCTATCTTTAAGAATAAGGGTGATGTGCAGGACTGTAACAATTATCGAGGAATAAAGCTCATGTCACATAGTATGAAGGTTTGGGAAAGAGTGATAGCGAGACGAATAAGAGATGAGACTGAAGTGACGCAGAATCAATTTGGGTTTATGCCTGGACGAGCGACAACCAATGCCATTTTTGCACTTCGGCAATTGTGCGAAAAATACAGACGTGTACATAAGAACTTGCATATGGTGTTTGTTGATCTGGAAAAGGCATATGATCGAGTACCTCGAGATGTTTTGTGGTGGGCCTTGAAAAAGAAAAGAGTGCCTGGGAAGTACCTACAACTTATTCGTGGTATGTACGGTCAAGCGAAAACACAAGTTAGGTCCGAAGCTGGAGTTACCGATGATTTCAATGTGGCAGTAGGTTTACACCAGGGTTCAGCTTTAAGCCCTTATTTATTTCTTCTTGTTATGGATGCATTAACATCAGACATACAGAAGGATACACCTTGGTGTATGCTGTTTGCTGACGACATTGTTCTTATCGGAGAGGACGCTAACGATGTCCAGAGCAGGCTGGAAAAATGGCGAGAAAACCTGGAGAATGTCGGTTTAAAAATTAGTAGAACAAAAACTGAATACTTGTTTTGCGACTTTGGTGGTACATCTAGTTTTTCTCCTATAGCCTTAAATGGTGTATCCTTACAAGCGTGCTCCAATTTTCGGTATCTCGGTTCAATGATACAAAACGACGGTGGCATTGATAAGGATGTGAGGAACAGGATAAATGCAGGATGGATGAAATGGCGAAATGTGTCTGGGGTAGCTTGTGACCCACGAATGCCTTTGAAACTCAAGGGGAAAGTTTATAAAACCATGATAAGACCGGTCATGCTGTATGCATCTGAGTTCTGGGCTACGAAAGAAACGGATGAGAGGAAATGACATGTGGCAGAGATGCGAATGTTAAGGTGGATGTGTGGTGAGACTAGAATGGATAAGGTTAAGAATGAGTATATCAGAGGAAGTTTGAAAATAGCACCGGTGACAGAAAAGTTGAGAAGTAATAGGTTAGCATGGTATGGGCATGTCATGAGAAGAGATGAAAACCATGTGACTAGAAAAGTGTTGAGTATGATAGTGGATGGATATACGAGTAGAGGAAGACCGAAAAAGGTGTGGATGGATTGTGTGAAAAATGATATGTGCGTAAAAGGTGTGAATACTGAGATGACATTTGATAGGAGAGAGTGGAAACAGAAAACATGTTGTGCCGACCCTACTTAGGTGGGATAAGGGTAATGATGATGATGATGACTGTGATTATTGTTATCTATAATTCATGGACGAAACTGTTTAGTGAATATTTTGTAATAGGAATTACACTGGTGAACGGTAAATTAAATTAAAATAAATTAAATCGGGCTTTCTATAAAAATAGAGTAGACCGACAGGGGCCATGACTGACAAGCGTCAGATCATAACGCATGATGTTGAATTAAGAATAGCGAGTCAAGAATGCATATCCACAATAACATAACTGGAGTGGTAACGTATGCCTTCTTTATGTTACAATGTTTCGCACGAACAATAACTGTTAAGCAGAAAAACAATATTTTTGTACATGCAATTAGTAGAAAAACAGTATTTAGTAACTGACAGTTAATCTATGACAACTGGAACACTATTCTCTCACCTGCCGCACATCAAGTTAACAACAATTTTTAAGTAATATATACTTGTTAGTGCTCGCGACTTTGTTCGCGTGTATTTTATTTGCTGTTTCACGGAAACCGAGTAATTTATGTACATTAACTTAATAATCCATTTTTAATGTAATATTGTTATTATCATAAATAAATTATACAATTAATTATTTCGCAAACAAAAGGTATGTAAAATTCACGTATTTTATCCAACTCGCTGAGTTACTGTATGCAATTCATTTTGATCTAAAATTTTATTATATAACACAATGTTATAAATTATTCATGCAAATATATGTTGTCTAACAAAGAGTTATTTCTATTACTATCGCAATGAAATAACAATAGCATACTGAATCAGTCACTTTAGACGTCTGAAAAAATATTCTCGTCATTACGTCATCTTTTATTGTGTAAAAGTTTCAGTGAATGCCAGTAGAAAGTAACTACCTATTCAACATAATCTTGATACAATTCGTGGCTATAGTTTTTAAAAGGCCAATAAAAAGTGTTGGGCGAAAGTGAACTTTATTCGTTATTTATCGGTTCCGTATATACTCGGTTTGATTGGGGTTCAGTAGACATGTTACTTCAACGATAAGGCGATAACCTATAAATTTGTAGTCTAATTCTTCATCGGCATACAGTACATTTAGTAGGTGATAGAGCCATGCTAAAGCTTTTATTGATTTCAGTATGAATGGGTCGGCTCGCCCAGGGTAGCACCACCCTCTCACAGAAAACCGACGTGAAGTAACAGTGCTTGCATTGTTGCGTTTCGTTCAGTCAGTGACAACGCCGGAGACCCATCTCCCCTCCCCTCCCCTCTCCTCTCCCTTCCCCTCTCCCTTCCTCTCTTCCTTTCTCTCTATTCCCCCAAACACAGGCTGGCAATGCACTTGCGACACCTCTGGGGTTGCTAGTGTCTATGGACGGCGGTGATCGCTTAACAACAGGTGACCCGCATGTTCGTTTGCCTCCTATATGATATAAAAAAAGCGATCAACACAACAATGACAAGAACAATATGAATTTGTTTGATTACTTTCATCGCTTTCAGGTGTTAAGGGTACAGAAAAGGGGGTTTTAATACTTTTTATCAGCGAAAAGATCAAATCTAGATTAATGCACGCGTAGAGACGGATAATAGCGTATAATTTTTACTTTTAGTGTGTGTGTGTGTGTGTTGCAAATAAATGTCTTTTCTTTCTTTCTAATATTATAAAATTGAAAATACCTCTTTCAGTACATCTGTTTCTTACGTTTTCAATAATAAGTCTCTGAATAGGGTGCAATGAAATTTAGCATAAATTTAGAATAACCCAAAACACGCAGATGATGTTCCAAGAAATCTTCATACCAGGTGACTGTTTAGACAGTAGCAATATTTCTAGAGAACACGCTGCACTTGATTCTCGGTTTTAAATAAATAAAGAGGTAGGTGCTTATTATTTAACCTAATTATATAGAAAAATACAAAAATTATATTTAATTATATAATTTATAATATTAATTATATAATAATCCTTTATGCGTCTATGTTAAAGCACAATGTCAGTGACCGCCGGGTGATTTTACTTTCATTAGTAAGGGAACACGGGTACGTCAGGAACAAAACAAAAGGGTTTATTGCTCGTTTTACTATCCAAAGTTATTAACTCCGAGTCGCTCATCGTAGCTTTTGGCTCCGGTCATTGCCCTTAAGTTTGTTATTTCATTTACATGTTTGTGGCTATACTTTCGAAAGTCCTACAACAAACTTTAATTTTTATTTAGCATTTATTTTAATATTATGATTTTATATGTTAAATGTGACTATGAAGTATCTTGAACTTTATTAGAATACTGCGAGTGTCTAACCTTTCACCTGGTATATATTATTTTTCTGTCCGTGTGTATATGATAGAACTCCTGGTAAACGGCTGGACAGGTTTTAATTTTTTTTTATGAATTCAAGTGGAATCAAGGTGATTTAAATTCACATATAGGCCCGGTAGATGTCTGCGGTTGTATTTTAGGACTTCTTTATTATCAAGGCAAGGCAATGTCTGTAGTACTATTATATTTTTATAAATTTTATAATGTAAAACGTGGTTTAACTTATGTCGATTATAAATATAATTTCAGTGAATGTCTCTTAATTATTAACATAAATTCAAATCTCATCCTTTGCAAGACTTCTAGCAACGATTTTTGTAGAAATTCACCTATTTCCTTAATGGAAAGTACAGCGATATCTTTTTATTTCGTGAATAACCTAGGATTTATCCACAATGTTATAAAACCGAGAATTGAGATGTTTACAGACATTGTGTACAATTCCCCCATGAGTAATTTTGATTTTTCTTCCATTCCACAATGACGTGATCCCACTTTTATAGTGGTGAGCTCACTTCGCCATGGCTGTAGTCGTGATAAACGAATACACGTTTGACGGCATTATATATTGTTCTATATTTATTTTCATTACAAAGGATATACACTCTATATATATTTTATTTATCCTGTTTTCATTTGTTTTATTGTTTATATACATTTAGCATTTGACCATAATATCACTTGGCATTAAAAGACTAACTATCAGAACATACTAACAGGTGCTTGACAACTGATCTTCACCTTTTAGAACATAGGCATTAGAAGAAACCCTACCATTATGCTATGGTTAGCTCGCTTTATGAATTCGAACTTGCATTTTTTAAAGCGGTGTCCAAATAAACTACAATTAAGTGCATCAGTATATGTTGATTCCTAATTCGGATAAATTAAAATATTTTTTTTGAAATATATCAGATACGAGATCCAAAAAATACTAAGATAATTAGAGAACAACATACAACTCGATATAAAGTTTAGCAAACCGCGACGGTTTTTTTATAAGAAATATTTAAATACTAATTAATCCGAATTCATTAGTATTGTAAATCATATTAAATATATTTTTGTATAATTTAAGATCATTTTAAATATAAAACTGTACTGTAATATCTTTAAAACATTTGCTTAGCTTTATATCACTTTATATTTATACTCTATACATCAAATTATTTTATTGACATAAATAAATCTGAACGTGAAGAAATTGCTTTTAAATACAAAAATATAATTCACGGAACCCCAAGAGTATTTCTAAATCTATTTTATAAGACGCCTTTCATTTAGAGAGGCGATGAGAAAGGCCCAGTTAATCGGCTGTTAAACGAATTACAAAACTTTATACATTTTTTAAACACATTTAATTTAATTAGCATGATACTTTCAATCTATTTATTTTATAGCGTTGCAGTATTGTATTTATTTATATTGTTAAAGTGGCACACGGGTTTTCTGGTAAACATTACAATTAGCGCCCATAACTATTTTTTCGTAAAAAGTTATCTATGCTATCAATGGTTCTATAGCTCGTAAGATTCCGTGAAACTTAGTATGTAGGTAGTTCCGAGGAAGATAAATCGATCTAGCTAGATTTTATTCATAGAAAACTTTTTTTAACTGAGATTTCAGACAGTGAAAAAATGTAGCTAGAATATAAAGGTAAATTTCGCCGCCGCTGTCAAAACAAAAATAACTACGGTGAAAATTGGTTGCTTTGAAAATCCATGTAACCCCAGTTCAAATTCGAGTGTATATAATTTTTTTTTTTAAATATAATTTTGGAAGGCAAACCAAACATTTTATTGTAATTAAATAAATAATTAAATATTATAAAGTGTAAGAGAGATGTGTTTTTTAAATATTTTTTTGTGTAAATAAATGCTAATTCTATGAGGCAAACCTGACAGTTTATTTTAATTTTTAAAGGTTTTTAAGAAAACCGAGCTTAGCTCGGTTGCCCTGATACTATATTTTTACTTTCAAAATAAAAGTAAATTGCTAAGTTTTTCCGAAGAGAAAGCTTCTTTAGGGGTATTGAACAGTGAGCGAAAGTGAATCGTCGCGTTCAAATCAGTGACGCTAAATCGGGTTAATTCGGCTGCACTCGACATCAAATTCGGGTCGGCTCGTGTATACTCGGCTCCAGTTATAAACAACTACTTTTAGTACGTCGTGTATATCGTTCCAATAGTTGTTTTGTTAATTATTGCTTTTATTTATTTACAATAATTAATAAGTTTGTATGCATGTTTACTTGTATTTATTTATAAACTTTAATTTCTATCGTGTGGTTATAATCATGCAACCACTTATTTTATTTGAATAAATTTGTGATATTTGATTGACAGAATAAAACAGTTATTTTTAAATTAAAACAAGTATTGAAATAATTACTGCCTCAAGTAAATATAAGTTTCATTACCTACATTTTCGTGTTCAAGTTAGTGACATAAAATCTAAACAAATAAATATAATGTATCTATCGTCTACAATTGGCCTTAAGATAATAACATTATTATCCTGCGATTACATAAATACTCGCGACCTCCAACTGATGCATGACTTCCCTTATCTCGAGTCGAAAGGTAGGTTCGTCTAGTTCCCACATTATATACAATGTCAAAAAAAAACCGCAGGCAATTTCGGCAACATGTGGTCAACAGCAAGGTTACGCGGGGCTCAGTGTTATTGTGATAGACTTTTGTAGAACGATCTTATGAAATCATCCGTACAAGTGACGTAATTGAATAGCAGATGCGATATGTTTTTATTTGTTTCCACCGATGTAAGTTTTAATGTCGTGTCCTATTTTTTTATTTATTTATAGTAAAGCTCTTTTTGCGATCTCGTCCGTGTGCCGATGTAATGTTATGAGGAACTATTTTGTTAAGAAAGAGATAAGATTTTCTGTACCATTCCGTAATACAAGTTCTAATTTCGCTTTATAGTACTTAGTAAACTAGTCCCATAAAACGTTGGATGAGATGGATGTCTTGTATACCTATGTTTAAACTCTAACATAATACACGTATATACATAGCGCAGTATCTATACTACGTGTTGATAAATGCACTTTGAATTTCCGATAAAAATTCAGTGAAAGTCGATGTTATGCCTATGCTTATCCGACGCAGTCGCGACCACTATACACCTATCGACACTAAGGCACGGTGACTCTTTTTTTTCGAACTGACTACGCTATTGACCCAGCAAGCTCTTAACAGCTTCACCGGACTACTAAGGCGAGTGCTTGCGACACTCAGCCGATTCTATTTGGGCAACTAGCTCAAGGGTGCACGGCACATCTCGACTTCGGCTGTCACCTGATACGTGCAATTCGCGATCTATGTGAGCTAACCTAAGCTAACTATTCCTATGTATATGAGTTGTTGGAGCATATATGTGTACCAAGCATACATACCTCAACAACTCTTATATATATTTCGTATCGGATTATTTTCCAAACTATTTCAGTTCGATAAGGGAAATAAACAAAACCCTTCCACTTTCATGTGTAAGCGTGTATGTGTGCACGTGCGTGGGGGTGATATGTGTACTGTTGTTGCAGTGATGTAAGATTTTGTGTCACTGTATCGCGCGAGCAGCGCACTCAAGGGCTCCATGCCGAGGGAACGGACTTAGGCTTGAGCCGCTGCCGTGGGGAGCCTAATGTGGTGCACAGTGCCTCTTTAGTTTATCCTGTTTCGACATAAGCTAGTGTATGCCCAGTAATGAATGAAAGACCTTCAAGCTTAGATTACAGTGGTAAATATCGATTGCTTGATTTGTTTATAATTATACATATTTGTATCACGTTATGAAATATGTGCGTTTTATTTATTTAAACTTTTAGTTATCCATTTCGTCGATTCAGAAATTGGTTGAGATGTGATAAAAGTTTTTCTCTTTCATAAATGATGATTTCTACCCTTTAAGAACATCGTAACTGCAAAATCTGCATATTAGCTAGGAAATGTGCACATTAACACATTTTTGTACTTCAGCTATAACATATACACATACACACAATAAGATACAAGGCAGACATTTTTTTTTTTCGTATACCTATATATAGGTAAATTGTTTCTGATACTTCGATATTGATAAATTTTTGATAAATCGTTTAAGGCCACCGGAGTATGGCGATCAAAGTGTATAATTTCTGTCTCATATGTAATAGTTGTCGGAACTCAATGATAATTTCGTTTTATTTATTTTGTTTTGGTCTATTTTCAGGCAACAATCTTATGTGGAAGAGATGACACAATCAAGAACGCTAATATACAAAATGGAAAGAGGTGACTGTTTCTCAAACAGCATGGAGATTCCCACAAATGCTTTAGTATTTTCACAAATGCTTATTTAAAGAATATCAATTAATAAACGTATAAAATCACTTTCTTTCAAGATTTATATTTAACTAGCGGGGTTGGCGACACTGCGTTACGTTACAAGTTATATACCTACACCTTTCTCGTGAATTACTTTAAAATTTTGAAAACTGCATAAATATCTATTTAGTAATTTTTAAATTTATCGCGAACAGACAGACAGACACGGTGAAAGACTTTGTTTTATTCTGTATAACATACGTAGACTTTCCCGTGATATCGTAGACGTCTGTTATTATTTTTTGTAATTTTTATTTGTTGCTTTGATTGTTGATATGTTGAATAGTAGATGATATTCAGGACCTAGCAAGGTTTTAACAGCTTCACCGGACTACATCTTCTTTATGTATATATTTCTTCTGTACGTGTGAGTCACTGAACTCCTCCTAAACGGCAGGACCGATTTTACTGAAATTTTGTGTGCGTGTTTCAGTGGATCGGAGAATGGTTTAGATTCACAATTGGACCCGGTACGTGGCGCTGCGATTACATTTTAGTTTTTTTTATTATCAAGGCAGGACAACGTCTGCCCGGTCCACTAGTGTATAATAAATTTATTTCAAGGTGCTATATATCTGAGGATATAATCAAAACATTCATATAATATGTATGCAATATAATAATGTATAATGAAAACAATTTAATTATTAAACCATTTTAAATTAGAGTGCAGTGTTATCGCTTTTTGCTTTCACCGAGTTTAATAGCTCTTTATGTTTTTTGCGTTTTATATTACGATACTTTTTAAATGTAATTTAAATAAATTAAACTTAAATTGCAGAAACTATAGCGGTTATATGTAATTGTTTTTATGTGTATCACAATATTATATAGAAAGAAATATAAAATAATCATATTACGTAATAAAAGTGTAACGATAATTACAATTATGAAACTTTACGATATCCATTTTACTATAGATATCTCGCCACTAGATGGCGCTGAGGGGCCCATCTCTTCATTGCACAGGTCCAGCTGACGAGGGGAGGCAGCTGGCGTGTACCTAGTCTGTCTCCATATTAGGTAAGAGCCCGTGCGGCCACCTTCCGCCGGGCGGACCGTCGGGGCGGCTATCCAAGGTGATTAGCGTAGTACCATCCCTTGCCGCCCCAACAATACGGTCTGTCGGTACACCGTGGGGTTTTAGTCCGTGAGAGTCGGACAAACTCACCCCTTCCCCGGGAGGATGGCATATCCATAATAGATTTCACCACGTTAATAAAAAAAAGGCTATATGTTAACTCATTATTGATTGATTATATATGCTTTTAATCAAAGTAAATAAAATATTAAATTGAAAATATATATCTTTTTTATTTTTATATTAGTTTTAGTATAAGGATATTATATACTAGTGATTGTATCGTGGTCGAAATTCGACCGTAAAACAATGATTTTTCTAATTTTAATATAAAAAAAGAACATTTCCAAAAAATATTATTGGTAAAACTAAAGCTATTCAATATCTATGAAACAGAAAAAAAAGAATATCGGTTGAGAAACGGAGGAAGACGATTTATTTATATTTAGATATTTCATAGTATTACTGTTAAATCTTACACCGTACAAGAGCCAACGCTACTTTCCGCTGTATCGATTATCCTGGGCCTTCAAGCCACACTGTAGAGGCTTCACTGTGTTTAAGCGATAATTCGTAAAATGTTCTATCACCATCTCGAATTCTTATTAATGTGTCTCTGATAATAAATATATGTCCGAAATATGAAAATGTAACAATGTTTCTAGGTTCTTATGACTCTTAAGTCATAGGTCGTAAAAACAGCATACAACCTCCTAGTAAATTTTTTATACCTAGCCCTTTTACTAGCTACGCTATTTTTGCAACCTCTACATACCTCATTATCTTTATACTCTTATCCCACTTAAGTAGGGTCAGCACAACATGTTCTCTCTTCCCATTCCCATTGTCATTTTTCTCATAATCTATCCATACCTTTTCCTGCCTTCCTCTACCCTTATATCCGTCCATCTTCATACTCAAAACTTTTTCTAGTTAGATGACTTCCTTTTGTAATAATATGCTCATACTATGCTAACTGGTACTATTATGGAACTTCCCCTGACAAATTAATTGTTAATCTTATTCATTCTAGTTACACCACACGTCCTTCTTAACTTTTTTTTTTATATCATAGGAGGCAGTCGAAGAGGTGGGTAACCTGATGCTAAATGATCATCACCGTCCATAAGACATCAGCAACACTAGAGGAGTCCCAAGTGCGATGCCACCCTGTGGGACCCCCTATGAGGAAGAAGGAAGGAGGAAAGGGAGAGGAGGATGTGGTACTCCAGCGCTCTCACTAACCGAACAATACAATGCAAGCACTGTTACTTCACGACGTTTTTCTATAAGAGGCTGGTACTACCCCGGGCGAGCCGGCCCATTCATGTTGAAATGCGGTACATATAACACGACTGGTCTTTTAATAATTCCTTAGGTAGATATCTACAAATATACATTTTTTGATAATTAAAAAACTAACGATATAGTTAAATATGTATGTAAAGGCCGACGATATATTTTAAATTAATGGAAATTCATTGAATACATTTCAGATATATTTTTATTAATTTATATCAATTAATTGTTTCATCATCTAACCTCGGAACCTATAGTTCAATATTACGCATATATTATTCTTTATATTCCATGTTTTTACGACACAAATTTATGATAACCAATTAAAATATTAATAAGTGTTTAAGATTATTTAGGGTCATTAATTTGTTGTTATTATTCCCAATGAATTAATATGTAAAATAGCACCCGGTGAAGAATGTTTTTTAAATAGTTTCAAAAGCGCTGAGAAATTTCCTTACTTCAAATAGGAACTTGGGTTGTAAAGCGAAGACGTTTTAGATTAGAATTACCTTTGCACTGAATACTACAATACTGAAATTTTAACTAAAATAAAGCGCCTTAATCGAATATTAAATAATACGTTTAGCATCACCTTAAAGTTTAAAATCTATCTAAAAGCAGCCATCACTGTATTCCAGAAACTAGTAACTAATGTTCAAGGTCCTTACTCTCCATTTCTCAAAGTTTGTCATCGGCCGCGGCCGGTTAAAATAACGAATTCCTGTTTCCAATATTGTGAATTATATTATTATCGTATTATTTTTTAACGTTTTATATATTCTTAAAAGGAAAAGCAATAACATATCAGCATAAAGCATAACATATATTTATTATCGGGAAATTGAGAGTTTTTCAGTTCGATAAGGGAAAAAGTAAACCCTTCCACTTTCATGTGTAAGCGTGTAGGCGTGAACGTGTTTTGGGGTGATCGTGGAGTGTTGTAGCAGTGATGTATATATGTGTGTCACCGTATCGCGCCAGCAACGCACTCAAGGGCGCTCTACCGAGGGATCGAACCTAAGCTTGAGCCGCTGCCATGGGAGGCCTAATCGTGTGCCTTGTAGAAGGCATCGTGGTAAAAATCGTTGGAAAGAAATCGTAAGTCAACGGAAAAGAGGCACTTTTTATAAAGCAACAGTAGTACGGCTTGTTGCACGCAAAAAAAAACCAAAGAAAAAAATGAAAGTGAATTCTTAAACCTAATTCTTTCAATAAAGATATCGCTAATAAAGCTTAAGTAAAAAAAGGCTCTTTGAATACTCTTTTTTTTATATTGTTTATATTTGGCGTTGTATTATTAATGATAAGTTTGCAGACCAAAACCGGCCAGCGAAAGTATCTAATCCGGCCCGACGAGGGTCCAACCATCCTAAATATTCCAATTCCATATATCTCACACGCTTAATGAGGCGTAAAATAAGGTATTTTGTTTATTAAAATTAAAATAATGCATTTTTTCTATAATTCTGGCCCTCCTCTAGAATTTCTTAAACCTAGTGGCCCCGCCATTAAAAAAGTTGTCTAGACGGTATCGGAGCTTAGTTATCGATTCGTCCGTATAGCTTTTTATTTAGAAATTAATTATTAGAAATTTATAATAATATCAATAATTTAACCTAATAGGTTAAAATACATTGTAATGTGAAATGAGGTAACGCACCTTTAAAGTTTTAACAGTTTACATTCAAATCTATCGTCAATAACTTTTTCTACATTTTAAAATAGTCTATCAACGTGGAGTGTTATGTTTAGCAACCCTTTAAAATGTTCCTAAAGGAAACCTTAATTGTGAACCGGCGGTGTGAAATGTTTTGTTGTACAGTATCAATATCGAATAGTTTGTACATCCGACAACACCCGTCTTCTTGTCGGCTCCGTTCCCACAGAGAGCGTGCGATAAAACCCGACTTAACAAAATAAATATTGAACAGTATGCAACTATAAACAATCGACGCGCACTTGTTCCTATGAGGCGAGTCGGTGTGTCAGCAAAAAAAAAAATACTTTAACTAATTTGGGCTTCAATTTCTATCGCAGTTTACGATAACGAAGATTTTATGGTCAGCGTGAAGCTTGTATGATATGATTTCACTTGATAATAGTTAAATTACATCACAACATTCTCAGCCTGCCAAAAAATATCATGGCAGCTCTCGATGAAATGCGATACTAAGAAATAATCGTATCTCATTATCCCAAAGTCCATTTTTAATACATCTAATATACACAGCTTAGTTTAGTATATTTTTTAAGAATCAAATATCCGATGTGTAAATAATACTTTCTTTACTTTTTCATTGATTTTGCACGCGTATTTTTTTATATTCAAATTAGGAAAATTATTATATGTGACAAAGAGTAATAGATAGCGAGTGCTATAAAGAGTTGAAAATAATTCGATAAGACTATTTTCCTGTATATTTGTCCGATTTAAAATGCTTTCCCAATTTGTTACATATTTTTTAGAGTTTTCACAAGTAACTTAACATTATTCATTAAAATACAAACATTCATGAAATTCTAATTGCTCATTGTAACTCATATTACACGTTCGAATATTTGTTTGGTACGCTTGTATGGCTCAACAACTTAATCGATTGCCATGAAATTCTGCAAACACGTTGCAAAGTGTATAGATGTGAAAAAAAGTGATGTGATTTCACGTGATATATCGTTCAGATATGTCATCTCCATACATTTTTCCGTTTTCTATTTGTGTTAGGGATTGTAGATAAGCAACTTCGCCAGTCCCCCAGTGCTTCCAAGGCATCGGTCAAGTCTATATTAACACGAGTGTAGCCGTATGCAAATTCTAATGAAAAATAAAGATACATCAATTTAAAGTTTTCTAAACTTGCTCAACAATCTGTAGAAAAGTTAAAGGATGGCGTTTCATTAGTCGATTTTTAAACACCGCGTGTTTTGTACGTGGACATTAGTTTTAATTGTTTTTTTCAGAGTCTGATCTATATAATGCTTTCCCGTGTTTGTAAAGCAATTTTTTTTAATATTTCAGAGTTTTGCACAAAGTATTAGTAAAATATTTTTTTTTCTTCTTTTTTTTATATCAAAGATGGCAAACAAACATGTGGGTCACTTGATGTTAAGTGATCACCACCGTTCATAGAGACTAGCAGTACCAGAGGCGTCGTAAGTGCGTTGCCAGCCTATTATTTATTAAAAAAATCTTACAATATTTATATTTAGTTACGCGTTACACAAAGTTAACCAATACGACAGATTTCTCGAGTATTTCCTGTTTATTTCGAATTAATATTTTATATGTATATAATATATATACCTATACAAATTATCAGCACTAATGAAGTATGTAGTTAATAATTAAATTTTAACAAATGAATTTTCCTGTTGTTTCTTAAACTGTTGTTTTCCTTTTACTCATTTGCATTATAGTTTCCTGTAAATTTTAATTTGTCGTTAGAATTATCTTCAATGCCAGGAATAATTTCGTCGACCGCACAAAATTTATTTCATTATATGTGACTTGTATTTATTGCGGTTATCAACAAAATTAATTAATGGTATTAACTTTATTTTAACCTTCGAATATTATATGTTAACAATAATTATTTTAAATAGAATGAGAATGACAACAGCTACTAATTTATACACATTATTGAATAGAAATGAACAATGTATTACCGACATGTCAGACACATAAATGAGTACATTTGGTAGTTATCCTGTTTTTTTTCCTCGAACTGACTACGCTATTGACCTAACAAGGTATTAACAGCTTCACCGCACTACTAAGGCGAGCGCTTAGAGCACTCAGCCGATTTTATTTGACAACTAGCTCAAGGGTGCACGGACACCTCGGCTTGGGCTGTTGCCTAATACGTGCAATTTGCAACCTATTTGAGCTAACCTAAGCTAACTATTCATACATATATGAGTTGTCGGAACATATATGTGTACCAAGCATACATACCTCAATAACTCTTATATATATTTCGTATCGGATAATTTTCTAAACTATTTCAGTTCGATAAGGGAAAGAAATAAAACCCTTCCTCTTTTATGTGTAAGCGTGTATGGGTGATGTATTTATGTATGTAAGATGTGTAATGTTGTCGCAGTAATGTAAGATTTTGTGTCACTGTATCGCGCGAGCAGCGCACTCTAGGGCTTCAGGCCGAGGGAACAGACATAGGCTTGAGCCGCTGCCGAGGGGGAGTTATCTTGTTCTGAAATATTTGTTCAGAAGAATAGCAAACAAAGTTTGCTCATAACGTTGTAATAAAATATCCCGTATCCACTAATATTTTCTTTTGAATTTATAACAAGTAACAAAAAATACAATTTATTTCCTATCCCTACAAAACTTACCTATGTGTATCGCTACTAGCAAGGGCATGCGCTTTAGCAAATTTTCTGTCCGTGTAACATAATGAATATTTTTTAATAGAACTGCTATATTAATTATTAGGCTTACGTCAGCTTTTTATGGACTAAAGAGCGTTATATTTGATACATACAAATACAATGTAAAATGATATAGACAGCACTTGTAGGAAATCATTTCTTTGATTTGTCATCATTCTAATAATGAAAATACTATGCTCCGAGGATTCCCTTACGTATAATTTTACCTAAACATGGGTACTTCCTACTGCGGGGTACTTTTCCCCACGGTCCACCTACACAAGCTAACTATTCATACATATATGATTTGTTGGAACATATATGTGCACCAAGCATACATACCTCAACAACTCTTGTATATATTTCGTATCGGATAATTTTCTAAACTTTTTCAGTTCGATAAGGGAAAGAAATAAAACCCTTCCACTTTCATGTGTAAGCGTGTATGCGTACACGTGTGTGCGGGTGATATGTGTAATGTTGTTGCAGTGATGTAAGATTTTGTGTGCGAGCAGCGCACTCAAGGGCTCCACACCCAAGGAACGGACCTAGGCTTGAGCCGCTGCCGAGGGGGGCCTAATCTGGTCTGCGGGAGCGAAATTTACCCCCAGACCAAGGGGGCGTGATCTATGGTTACGCGGGCGTGGACGTGAACACGCTCTGTTTGGAGAGACAGGCGGGTACTGATCGTTCGCTAACGTTATTTCATCGGGAGGGGAATCCCATTACTGGTAATTAAAAGCTGGAGCTGGAGACGCTGGAGTTTCGAGCCCTATTTTGCGGGACTTGGGCCGCGAATTGCTGGGGCTGCGGCGGCACTCGGCCGGTTGCTCCCTAACGTGGGGGGCCGGGTGCCAGGTGCCGTCGACTCTTCATCAAAGCGGCGGTAGGGAGGAATTTGTCGCTGCCGAGTGTGGTCTCCGCCATGCTTGGCCGGAGGAGGTCATCTCGCAGAAGGAGGCGGCGGAGAGGGCCCGCGAGGTAGATCCTCTAAGTGTCCGTCTCCGCCAACAGAGGACCGGCAGGAGGAGGTGGCGCTTTGCCCAACTCCTCCTGCCACCGTAGCCGGACCTGAGGGGATGGGCCGCGGGGTTCGTCTTCTCATTGCACAGGTCCGGTGGATGAGGGGAGGCAGCTGGTGCGTACCCATTCTGCCTCTCTACAGGTAGAAGCCCGGTGGTCACATTCAGCCGGGCGGACCGTTGGGGCGGCTCTACAAGGTGATTAGCAAGCTCGATCCCTTGTCGCTCCAACAATAACGGTCTGTCGATACGCTGTAGGGTTTTAGTCCGTGCGAGTCGGACATAACCCACTCTCTCCCCGGGAGGGTGGGTATCCATAATGGATTTCCCCACAAGTAAAAAAAAACATATGGGCTAATTAATAAAGCTATAGTTTAGATTGACCAAAACATAACGATATGTGTCAAGTACATTGGAACAATACTATCAACGGAAAGACATCTTGGAGTGCCAATTATAAACCTTTTTCGATCTTACTAATGCTGTTGCCCTGCCGCGTTTTTACAACGTCACTGGACATCTTGAACGAACGCTTAAGGTACTCAGCTACATGGCAACAAGCTTAAGGGTACCAAAATACCGAACAACGGTTTGGGCTGTTGCCTTGAATGCAACATCGCGACTATTGAATCTGACTAAGCTAAGTTAGGTAAACTATTCATATGTTATACATGGATTAGTGAGACACTCAGCTGTACCTGCTAATAAGTTATATTTCTTTTTGTTCGTGGTATAATTTTTGTTATTGATAAATTACAAAAATCTGATGGAAAGAATGGAATGGAACAAGCGTAAAAATTAATAAATATATGGAGGAGTTGTTGAGGCGTATATATGCTTGGTACAAATATACGTTTCAACAACTCATACATATATGAATAATTAGCTAAGTTAGCTAAGATAGGTCGCTTTTTTTTCGAAATGTAAACGCTGTTGACCTGGAATGGTCTTTACAGGTTCACTGAACTATAAAGCCAACGACACGCGGTGTTCCCAGGCGGTCACCCATCCAAGTACCGTCCGCACCCGACGTTGCTAAACGTCGGTGATCGGACGAGAACCGGTGTTTTCAACGTGGTATGGACGTTGGCAGGATAGGTCGCGATTTTGCATGCAGCAGGCAACAGCCAATCCGAGGTGTGCCGTACACCCTTGAGCTGGTTGCCAAAATAAAATCGGCTGAGTGCCTTAAGCGCTCGCTTTACTAGTCCGGTGAAGCTGTTAAGACCTTGCTAGGTCAATAGCGTAGTTAGTTCGAGAAAAAAAAAACGTAAAAATTAAAGGTGCATGATACCATAGCGCACCGTTGCGTAATGAACGAACAAGAGCGAAAAAGAAATCTAAAAATACTGTGTTAAATAAAGATTATCGTAAACAACTTTGCTTTCTGCTCGCACTACTACAATGTTTACTACGGACTATCATATTTTGTTGATAAGATAAACGCATTGTGAAAGTATCGTAAAGACAATCCGCTTTGCCTTTGATAAGGATTAAGTGTCGAAAGATTTCGTGTAGTGATAACGAATAGTATTGATAAATAAATATTTGATATATTGTTTACATATTTCGGAGATTTTTAAATAGAAATATTTTATTTTGGTATTCGATATAGTAGTTAATAAAAACACACCACGGACCGATCATAAAACAAAAAAGAGGCACTATAAGAAATTTCTCAACATACAGTGTACAGAACAGAGTCCTACTATCCGATTATTGTATACTAGCTTTTTCCCGCGGCACGCGTTAATTTATTCTTCGGGAAAGTAGGTTTTCTGATTAAAAAGTACCTTTTTTATATCATAGAAGGCAAACGAACAGGTGGTTCATCTTATTTTAAGTGTTCCCCACCGTCCATAGATACTTGCAACATTAGGGGAGTCGAAGGTGCGTTACCAGCCTGTGTTTGGGGGTAGAGGTTGGGGTGGAGAGGAGGAAGGGAAAAGGAGAGGGGGAAGGTGAGGAGAGGTGGATCTCAGGCGCTCTCACTGACCGATCGAACACAAAAATGCAAGCACTGTTACTTCACGTCGCTTTCCTGTGAAAAGATGGTACTACCCTGGACGAGCCGATCCATTTATGCTGAAATTTATGCTTCAGCGTGGCTCTACCACCCACCAATCTGTATTCTTAATAACACGTATGCATAATTAATAGTAATCGGATAAGTAGTTAAGACTTGAATGCGTAACAAACAAACTAACTCATTTCCCTATTGTAATATTATTTACAATACACCTCTTGATGCCGCAATGCGACAAGTTTAGGCGAGGTTCTTTGGCAGGATTTTAGTCTATCATATGATGGGTTTTTTATTTTATTCATTATCTTGTATTATTTGACTCTATATTTTGTAAATTTGGTGGTGTTTCACGTAATATAGTTAGTTTATTTATTGTGCACAAGCAAAATGGATGGAAACCACGAAGCATGAATTATGAGTTGCCAGAAAAATCCCTGGAAAGTTTTTAACAGGAGGGCCACCATCTTATTAGAATATTGAAATCATGGTAAGATACCTAATATTATTACGCAATCGACAATAATAATCTAGAATATTTTTCCTAAAAATAAAATTGTATACTCTAAGCGCATCACTATGACGGGTGTTATACATTGTGTAAAACAGTACCTACCAATCAATACTTTACTGGATTCTATCTAAGCCTATATAGATTATAGATAAAAAGTAATTAATTTAAGTCTTTTTTTTTTTGTTTTTGTACAGTACATTTTCCTTAAATCAAACGATACACGACTACTTCATAGACTTGATAGTGAAGTAATACATTTTTGACACCGGCTTTCAATATTATCTCCGAATATAACATTTTGAAGATTTCGAAGTTTGAAGTTTATATGTTTATTCTCTTTTATAACGCTCGTTTGTTCTGAAATATCATGAATAAGAATTTAAGCAAGTTACTGTAAAGGCGTTGTTACGGTTTTCTTATACTTATCTAATACTTGGTAAAATTTTGTTCTAAGTCTATTAAATATATGTCATAACTAGCAGTACCCGCGGCTCCGCATGCTTTTTTTAAATTATATTAAATAGTTATAAACTTGTGAGACTATGTACAGTTATAGAAATGCTCTTTAAAAACAATTCTAAGTACGACACGCACGCCACTTACAGTAGCATGTAATGTATAGAATATTAGGGTGATTCAAAAAAACAAAAAAAATTATTTTCTTCTCTCCAGCATGCTTAAAAGTTCAATTTACATGTAAGGAGATCCCAGTTAAAATTTGAGCGCTTAATATTAATATTAAGGACATCCGCATCGCACTTTTTTATTTTCCATAAGAATAACAAAGAAAAATATTCGTTTGTACCTTCTGATTTCTATTGCTTGCCTATCATTAGTCATAAAAAAAAATCCCTGTACATATTTTTGTAGAGAATTGAACGCTCTACAAAAAAGGTTTCTTACGATTTTTCCAAAAACCTAACCACTTAAAAGTTATTCGAGGTCAAATTCCAATATACTGAAAATTTGACCATTTGTAATGCATTACAGCGAATTCGATAAAGTTATGGAAAATTTTCTTCAATATTTTTATGTCTCTTCTTAATTTAGGCTTTCACAAAACCTTTTCAAATTTTCCGCAGTCATTATTTAAGAAAAATCAAGCAGTTTGATAAGAAATTATTAATATGTATTTTAAATATTTTGTTTTCTCTCATTTTTATTGATGAAAATTCAAAATCATGATAAGTAAAGTAGTGCATTCGATCGGTTTTCTAATTATCCAATAATTTTTGTTTATGTTTTTATATTTCTAATTATTAATATTTATTTTCAAAATTTTATTTGAGTTATTCCCTCATCCTTCTTCAAAGCCCGCTAAAAAAGAAACTTTTCAAATTCTATCGGTAATATAACTGTTTTTTTTTGTTGGCGGAGTTGTGAATAAAGTAGTTTAATTTGTTGATATTTTTGTGAAAATTGATTTTGCTGTCTCTCATCGTGTTGTTATTAGAAATATTAGTTTTTTTTACATAAGTATTTGATAATTTTGAGTTTATATCTTATTATTTCATCATAAGAGTTATAATAAAGTTAGTTTCTCGATAATGCATTACAAATGGTCAAATTTTCAGTATATTGAGCTTTAACCTCGAATAACTTTTAAGCGGTTAAGTTTTTAGAAAAATTGTAAGAGATCTTTTTTGTAGAGCGTTCAATTTTTTACAAAAATATGTACAGGGATTTTTTTATGACTAATGATGGGCAAGCAATAAAAATCAGAAGGTACAAACGAATATTTTTCTATGTTATTCTTATGAAAAATAAAGAAGTGCGATGCGGATGTCCTTAATAATAATATTAAGCGCTCAAATTTTAACTGGGATCTCCTTACATATAAATTGAACTTTTAAGCATGCTGGAGAGAAGTAAAAAAAACTTTTTGTTTTTTTGAATCACCTAATAGAATATATATAAATACTAACAATGTACCTAGTAAGGTTTACCATCAGCAACATATTTTGGATTTTAACCCACCATATAACTATTTTCGTGCTCACTACACTGTGTAAGGAACTAATGAAACAATAACTTAAAACATTATCATAAAGCTTTACATTACTTTGACATTATAATTACGATATTATGTCTATAAAATAAATAAACGCTTGTCTGTTCTGCAAGAAATTTTATTATGGACCTTTTTACGTAATTAGTTTATGATTTAAAATCTTATTAGGAAGACCTCTTCTATCCTCAAAGTTATTAATAATTATAATATCGAATTATAAACAATTAGTTGATAATTATGTCTCTAATTAAAGAATGAGTTGAAATCTTGCTAAATTTCATACAGACAAAGTCGCGGGTAGCAGCTAGTCTTACATAGAATAATCTCAATTAATTTTTGTAAGGTAAGGTGAAAGTCTCCGGAAAATCGGTCTAACTTTTTGGAGAAAGTACTGTCGGCAAAGCCACGGTTAACAGCTAGTTTAAACTAGGACTGTTGATATTTTTTAAAATATCGGATTTTTTATATATCGATATTTATGGAAATATCAATATCGGACCTCGATATATTGGAAAAAAATATCGATATTTCGATATATATCGGCTATGTTAAAAAAAATGTAATTCAGCTTAACATTGATTTACAGTTTTTAATCTAGTATATTTGTACAGTTTAAACCATATATGTTTTAAAATATAAGAGTTCAGTTCTAAGAGCCACTTACACAAACGTTATTCAATCATATTGATAATCGTCATCATTATTGTTTTATCTAAATAAGATAATTATGTGTACCAATATTTTTCAGTCCATCAGGTACCAAGTTTTTTAAATAGTGATAGTCTACTAGTTTCACTAGTAGAATAACATTTCGATGTCTGCTGGTTCGAACCCCGGTGTGTAATAATGAATTTTACAAAATTCGTGTACACTTACTAATTTAAATTCGTAACAGTATCGTCTGACGGTCAAGGAAAACCCCGTGAGAAAACCTAAGCCTGAGAAATGTTCTGGTAGTATTACTATATGTGAGAAAAGGTACAATTGTGGTTTTCTCAGATTTTAAAATTGCCAATACGCCGTAGGCTAGTGTGGTGATTATGTCCATACCTTCTTTCAGGAAAAGGTCTGTGGCTCTGCAGTGGCTCTCTTACAGGCTGATGGTAATGAATATTTTTCAGCAAGAGATTTTTAAAATACTTTTTACTTCATATGTTCAGCTGTTTCACTAGGTACTACGATTACTACTAGCCTGCTTCATATTCATTGATCCAAAACGTGGCAGCGTAGACAATAACGGAAGGAATAGGATAAATGCAGGATGCACAAAATGGAGAAAGATGTTCAGGTTATGCGATCCACGAATGCCCTTGAAACTCACGGGGAAGGGGTATAAAATTATTATAAGACACATTTATACTGCATGCATCCGAGTGCTAGGTTACAGAATAAACGGATGAGAAAAAACTGTACGCGGCAGAGCTGCGATTGTTAAGATGTATGGTGTAACTAGAAGTGATAGAATAAAAATGTATCAGGTAAAGTTTGGAAACATAACAGAAAAGTTGAGAAATAAGAGGTTAGCATGATACAGGCATGTCATAAAGAGAAGTGAAAGACTTATAACTAGAATAGTTTTAAGTATGAAGGTGAATAGATATAAAAGTAGAGGAAACCGAAAAAAGCATGGATAAAGTGTCTAAAAATGACACATGTAATATGTGTGAATTCCGAGATTATATCTGACTGAGGAGACTGGAAAAGAAAAACATAATGTATCGATTCAACCTAGGTGAAATAAGGCTAAGAAAATGATTATGAATAAACAAAAATATCGACCGCCGATATCCGAAATATAATATCAAAATATCGATATATCGCCCAAAAATATTACTAAAAAATATCGATATTTTAAGATAAAAATATCGATATTTCGATATATCGATATTTTATCAACAGTCCTAGTTTAAACTAAAATTGCCTGAATTGCTTTTTATAAGGTCAGTTATCTGCCAGTAAAAGTCTCGTGAAAATTGGTCTAACCGTTTCGGAGATAGTATTATGGGCGAAGCCACGGTTAACAGCTAGTATAGATTAAAATTGCTTGAATTACTTTTTATAAGGTCAGCTATCTGACAATAAAAGCCTCGTGAAGATTGGTCTAACCGTTTCGGAGATAGTATAACGGGCGAAGCCACGGTTAACAGCTAGTATAAATTAAAATTACTTGAATTACTTTTTATAAGGCCAGCTATCTGCAAATGAAAGTTTCGCTAAGATCAGTCTAACTGTTTTGGAGATAGCATTGCAAACAAAGCCACGGTTAACAGCTAGTCTAAATTAAAATAGACCGAATTACTTATTATGATGTCCACTATCTGTTGGTAAAAGTTTCGTGAAAATTAGTCCAACCGTTTTCGAGATAGCATTGCGGACAAAGCCGCGGTTAACACATAGCCTAATTTAGAGTAGCCTGTCACCCGCTGTAATTTCAGCTATCTGTCAGTGAAATTTCCGTCAAAATCGGTTCAGCCGTTACGGAGATTACCCGGAACAAACAGACAGACCGACAAAAATTTTAAAAATTACATTTTTGTTATCAGAAGCATGTATACTTTCGTACCTTATCAGTAATTTTTTTTTATTTTGCTGTTACATACAGACACTTCATTTTTATTATATGTATAGATTATAAGATAGGTTGTTCAAAAACATCAATTTATTTTTTCTGAAAGTTCGCACTGAAATACCTTCGGCTCCTAAAATGAAGACGGTTGAGAAAATTTAAGCTCTTATCTAAATCAGAGTTCGCACTCTGGGGATTCTATTTTCCATTTGAATAACATAGGATTTTATTCGAATACGGTACCTTACAAATTAATTAACGAATTCTAATAAACAATATATATTTTCGGAGGAAATTGAACGATCTACAAAAGATATCTGTTATCCTTTTTTGATAAAGCAACCCATTAAAAAGTTACTCAAGCTGGAAGTTACATTTATTCCATAATTGCACTTTTTACTGGCTTGCGACAAAAATGACTTTAAAATATTGTTTATAGTTAAGAGATTCTATTTTCAGTACAGTTTTAAAAAAGGATGTCGTTTTTTTAAACAGTCTAATTATAAAACCATACTTTAAGTATTTCACAATTCCTCAAAATCAAAGTAAAATTACCCTTTAATCAATTTAGGCCCTGAAAAGGCGCTTATGAACGTCAAAGCTACCATCGGTTCCGACAAACAACCCAGTCATCGAAGAACCGACAAGAAACTCATTTTGGTTTATTTCTTCATATTATATATTTTTAGAAAACATAATAGTTACATTCATTTTTAGTAGATGCACAGAGAGGGTAGTACTTTCCAGACGTCACAATCGTACATATATTGATCTATGTATAAAAAACCTTCAGATATTAAAACCCGCTTGACATGGTTCTTGAACTTATTATCCGGAAAATCGGTGATGTGTTTTGAGACTTTGTTATAAAACCTAACATTATTACCTAAGAAACTGTTTTTGGACTTAGTGATGTATAGATTGACCAATTTCTTGATGTTTCTAGTATTTAATTCATGTTGGTCTATTACTAGGTCCAAGAACCTTTTCTCGATAGAATGGACTTATTCTACAAACATATTGGTAACTAAATTTGATTCATTAATGGAAAACAATTACAACCAGGTTAAACTTTCAAAACAATTCAAAAGGCTACGTAATGTTCTTAAGTAAGTGCCTCTGTGAAAAATGGCGCCGCGCCGGCGAAAATGTGACACCAACAAAAAGTATCGCAGTAAAAAAGTCTTAAACTATTTTGACGGTTTAACATATTCAAAGACCATTTGATTACTACAATAGACTGCGTGTGAGCGTTTCAATATAAGCCGACCGTTTCAAGAAGACATCACTTTTCCTTTACTCCATGCTATCCCATAAACGACTTGTACTTGCATCTAAAACTAGTAGTGTAATAGTTGTGTGTAGTAAAAAAATATGTGGTGAGATCAGCGGTCCGACCTTGACAGCGCGCCACAAGAAGCGACCGTTTTGAATCGGCCACTGTGAATTTAAAATATTTATAATATTCTATTTTTGAAATAGTTACATTACATCACAATAGTATCTGAACCTTGAATCCTTTATCCTTAGGTAAATAACAAATTATTTACAGACAACAGCTTAATATTAATCGGTATGCCAGAAACAAGTTGACTGAAAATATTCGGATGCAGAGGGATACAGATTATAAACACAGACATTCATATTATATTATATGTAGAAACCTAGAACCTAGAAAAGGGACCAGTTACCTAATTCAGTTGCCAATAGGAGCTTCTCAACAAGACTAAAGTTAATACATATGAATACCTATATAGATATGGTTAACTAACTGTTCCATTAAAATTATGCATAAATTTGTCACCAAAAAATTAATGTTTACCATATTAAAATGTTATAAAAAATTTCGTATTCTTTTATAGTTACCAATTTCTATTTCAAAACCTTAAATGTAAAAGAGCTCAACAATCGTAATATAAATAATTTCATAGACTTTTATATTTTGTAATCCACTTATTTTTATCCACGCATTTGAATTTACATTTAAATAAATAATTTGTGTAAGATATCCGTGCTTTCAAATTAAATTTCAAGGCATTAAAAAAGAATGCATCAGTAAACATACTTCAGTAACGCAGTAAATTCGTAAAAACCGAGAAGGCCAACAACATGCTGTTAACATTAGGTAATCGGGAAAAAGTCAGCAAACAAGGGCCAGTTCAAACAAACACTGTTACACTCGCATTGAGAACGAAATTCATGATATCGTCTTGTTTCCTGCTCTACGGACCGGCAAAACATATTAATACGCAAAAACTTTAATTATGACGGTATTTTGTATTCTGTATTTATACCTATATACGTTTTATGATACTCTCATGTTCAACTTTTGATTTCATTTAAATGGCCTATTTAACTTTAAGTACCTACATAAAAAAAAATGTAATTTAATATGTTTTGTGCAGTAAGCTCCTTATATTTCTTACTTATAGCACCTACAGAGACTTGTTACGTATAACAAACCGAGAGTAATTCTAATTTTTTTATTGTGACGGCATTTTGTATTACGTACTTATATCTATATATATTTTGTGATACTCTGATGTGAAACTTTTAATTTAATTTCAGTGGCCTACTTAACTTTGAGTACTTACCTAAAAATATGTAATTTCATGTCTTTTGTATAGTAAACTAGCGTACTAGTGGGTATCACATGTGTACGTGTATACGTATACATGTATTTTTTACGCTTACACGCTTTATAAAGATTGTCAACTTTATTACTAAAGGCTCTGATGCTGTAATGCAGAGAATAATTTTCAAAAAGAGAAATAAAACAAGCGAAATTCATATCAGTGTTTTTTTTTACATTTTCCTTACATTAATTTAAAATTCTATTACTATTTTTTATGATATTAATTAATAGTAACATTACATTTTGTAAAATGCGGACTAAGAAAAAAAATGATCTTTACTTAAAATTGTATGTTATGGATAATTTACGCATATGCGACCTTTGGATAACTATTATAATTAGAGGTGGGTTGTCTCGTCGGGTTCTATTGAAGTAGGAGCTTTCACAGAAGGTTTGTTGTATGAGGAGATCCTTGTTCGCCGAGGCTTGATTAGAATAGAATCCTTTAGAAATTGAACAGAAACAGAATTCTCTATTTGTGCTTTATCTTTATTATAGAGTCACGCAATAACAATAAAGTAGAAGCAGATAATTACATTTTTTCTACTAGTTTGGGAGTTTTTGGTGGGATTTTAGTTTGTCATGTAGTGGATTTTCTATTTTATTCATAATTTTGTGTTATTTGACCCCATATTTTGTAAATTTGGTGGTGCTTTACGTAATATAGTTAGTCTATTGTGCATAAGTGAAGTGAATGGAAAATAATACCACAGAGCATGAAATTCTGAGATGCCACAAAAACTCCCTGGAAGGTTCTAATAAAACATCCACCATCTTGTTAGAATATTGATTATGCGGCAATGGCAGTAATAATCTGAAAGATTGATTGCCAAAAATAAAGTTAAAAAAAAAAAAACAAAACATTTTTTCCACTAGTAGGCAAAGACCAGTGTACAATATTAGGTACTTCACTTTCAGATTTGCAAGAGCGAAAATAATTAGAGAAAAATATTATATACAACAAAATATCTATCGTTCGAACTGTTAACAACTAATCAAGTAACGTCACGTTGGTGTAAACTTTAAAAACGTGAGTAATATTGCACGAGTGCGATAATAGCATCCTCTCAGTACTTCTAACTCGATGAACTTTTTTTTCACATTATACCTATTACTAACACATTAATCGCTTATACATCCTGCATATTTTTATGATTATTATTCACATTTACATCGTTACATAGTTATATTTAACTGCGACAGCATGTGTAGGTCGGCTTGCATGTTAGTATTAACTCAACGTTTAGAAATTTTATTATAAGAATTTGAAGATAAGAATACATATCTTTGAAATGAGCTTCTTTGTCGGCCCTTATTTAATTATAATTACTAAGATAATTTTAATGCAACGCAATACGTTGTTCGACTTTGTATTATTAAATTTAATTCTGACTTTAGTCAGACGTCCAAAGAGACATCTAAACGAAAAATAGTACTATTGTGACATTGAATTTATTTATTCGTATTCAGCAACAGAGACATAATATGAGTAGGTATAACATACATGAAAGTTGTGAGAATTATTTATGTTAATAATTGAAATCGATTATAGCATTCTTATACCCGAGAGAGAGAGAGTTACAGTTCAGAAAAAACACACGGATATCAATTAATCCAGATCAAATAATTAGTTATCCAGATACGATAAAACGTTTTTCAGAACATTTATTCGCGAGTATAACCTGGTATGATATAAAGTTCAAGCTATCTCCCAAGTTATTAAGCCTTTGAGATCAGAAAGAAGACAGCTTAAGAACCGTAAATACATAAAAACGTTAAATGTGGAATTATACATAATTAATCTACATTAAAATTATTAATTACCTCGGTAACATTCCTAATTACAGTTTATTGTTCTGAGTCATTTCCAACGAACGAATCGCGAAGCTGTTTTGTTTCCTTTCGATTATGTTCGTAACTTTTTGAACTATAGTTATCATTTAAAGTATTTATTCTTACAATCTACGTACACTACGAAACTTGTTCAAAATAGGCGGTCTAGTAACTTTTTTTATTTTATAGGAGACAATCGAAAAGGTGGCACCCCTGATGTTATGTGATCACCACCGTCTATGTAGACACCAGCAACATCAAAGGTTGCAAGTGCATTGCCAGCCTGTGTTGGTAGAGAAGGGTGAGAGAGAAGGTGGAAGGGGGGAAGGGAAAGGGGGAACTGGCCCTCCGGCAAAACTCTAGTAGTTCTAGGTTAGTTTATTAGTTTTTGAATAAAATATAAAAAAAAAGAAGAAAATTAAATTGGTATTTTTTCAATTTCTATCTTTTAGTACCGTTATTTCTCGCAACCCCATCCTGTAATTTTCTCAGAGTACTTAGAGAAGTAATAGATTTAAGAAAAAAAAAAAAAAACAAAATTTGAAAATGGAATTCATCAAAAAAAAACGATATCTTTTAAAAATATTCAGAGTAGTTTCTGACGATTTAGGGTAGTGATATTTTGCTCTCATTTGTAATTGGAACATTTTATTTCCTGCCTTCAATAGATTGAAGTCAGTATTTATAAATGCCTATACATCATAATGTATGTTCCTTACGCTTACAATCTACAAAATGAGATATAATATTCAATAAGGTTTTCACAATTTACAAAAAAGAAACAATAGGAAATACATATAATATCCAAGCATTAAAACATGAAGAAAAAACTTTGTACTCGCTACTATGGTCCAATTACGAACAATGGACGACCATTAGTATTCTTAAAAATCATCTCTATCTGATAGTATAAGTTTCCTGAGAATCCCTTAAACCGTTTCGGAGAACAACCCGTGCAACCAACAGAAACTTCCATTTTCTTTGTATGTTATCCTTATTAGCCTTTACTAATATTATAATTACTAATGTGAGCTTGTTAGAAAAAGCTTTCACGCCACAAATAATCAACCGATCGTCAATTTTGCACGCATATTGGCACTTTTTTTTTTCGAAATGTCTACGCTATTAACCAAGGTCTTAACAGCTTCACCGGACCACTAAGGCGAGCGCTCAAGGCACTCAGCCGATTATATTTTGGCAACCAGCTCAGGGTGCACGGCACACCTCGGCTTGGCTGTTGCCTGTTGCATGCAAAATCGCGACCTATCTTAGCTAACCTAGCTAACTATTCATATGTCTATGAGTTGTTAAAAGTATATGTGTACCAAGCACACACGCCTCAACAACTCCTCCGTGTATTTATTATCGGAAAATTGAGAGTTTTTCAGTTCGATAAGGGGAAAAAGTAGACCCTTCCATTTTCATGTGTAAGCGTGTAGGCGTGCACGTGTGTGGGGGTGATCGTGTAGTGTTGTAGCAGTGATGTATATTTGTGTGTCACCGTATCGCGCAAGCAACGCACTCAAGGGCTCTCTACCGAGGGATCGAACCTAGGCTTGAGCCGTTGCCGTGGGAGGCCTAATCGGGTGTGCGGGAGCGAAATTAACCCCCAGACCACGGCGGCGTGATCTGTGGTTACGCGGGCGTGGGTGTGTGCACGCTCTGTTTCGAGGGACAGGCTGGTACTGATCGTTCGCTGACGTGATTAAATCAGGAGGGTCGGTAAAAATGCATCGCGGACGTCTTTTATAACGCGCTGCGTTAGGTACGGGTTCATAGTTTGCGGCGGATACGAGTAACGGATTGGGAAGGTTCGCGGCTTTTTCAAAATAACTAATCGTAAGTGATTTTACCTACGCTCAGGTAGAAGGGATCTCTAGGTCTCTATGGAGATCGACTTTCCGAATGTACCACGGAGCACCGGTCACTAAACGCATATTGGCACTAACATAAAAATATATAGATTAACTTTTATCAAGAAAAAAAGTACTGTTTTCAAGAAATATGTTAGAACAACATTAAAGCGAGCAAAGCCGTGAGCAAACGCTAGTAATATCTATTTACTGTATCACTATATATTAATAGTAATAATATATTTTTATAAGTTCATAGTAACAAAGTAGTAAAGAGGAAAAACATCATGTAAAGTTATTACTGCCATATAACACTTAATTAAAGTTACTCACGTGTTTCTCGCGGTAATGATTGTACTGTTCCTATACATATAATAGCGTTTATTAAGTTTTCATTTTTTTTAATAAACTGCTTATTAGGAATACTTTACAGAAGTCTAGGAGCTCTGTGCCTATTTTGCATCGGAATGCTTGAACAGCGGAATATCAATCTAATTTCCGTAGAAACAATGGACTTTTTTGGAATTCAGACATATTTACTAATTCTATTATTTGTAATAAGTTAGAGCTTTCAGAGAAAAAATGGATTTGGCAACAAAGCTGCCTCTATCATCATCAATTAATGGGTGACATTGTGGTCAGACTCTAAAACCTACAAATTATACTTTTTTTTTCTCGAACTGTCTACGCTATTGGCCTAGCAAGGTCTTAACAGCTTCATCGGACTACATACAAATTATACAAGATGTACCAAACTATGTTGGAGAAATTGCAAGTAAACATTTTTGTCGGAATTTGAAATTATCAATACGTTATGTGGTGATGCAATGGTAATGCTCGTATCTCCCCTCAGGATAAAGTGTTTGACCCAGCAGTGGGACTTTAATAGGTTAGCATTCATATTGTTATATTGTTATTGAGTGCGCTGCTCAAGGCAGAAGCCTTCTGTGATTGAAACTATCTACGTTTATTTTGGGAAGAGAATCATTGTGTATTTTCCATTGTTCCACCTGCTGTAATCATTATAATAATATTCGCATGATGGTAGGGCTTTTTCCAAGTCCCCCTGGTTAGCTACCACTCCCAAGCTATATTCTATGGTCAAGCTCCTGTTAATGTGTACCGGCAATTGGACTTGAGAGCCAGCTTCCTCTTGATTTAGTGTGTATGCCATCTTAGAACAAATAGTCATTTATGTCATATATCGTCACGAGTGGTCAAACGTTAAAATCTATAAAGTATAAAAAAACATCGGTGAAAATACAGTTAACTGTTACATTATAACAGGAAGCGTATGTTTATTTTGTAATGCATTTTTTCTTTCATTTCTCTTAGTCGAGATGTGTAATTTGTTTTTTTTTGTTACGCCATTTTCTTTCCTTATCAGCAATTTTTTCCTCGCTAAGAGTTTGTCACTTATAACAATAAACGTAGTTTCAAGTGTCTGTTAAAATATAGGAATAAGAGTGTTGTCTTAATAAAACAATTATGAGTTGATTACAATACAATTTTGCAATGTTTAAATTATGCCTTTTAAGAGTTGAATTTGAATAAGGGTTTGATTATATCATGACGTCATGCTACGATTCTTAAGAACATAGTAGAGGGTAAGTGAAAAAATACGTTAAGCGAGATGAACGTTTTATTTCGATATTATTATAGATTTTTAGCCTAAATAGAACTTTACTGCGCTTTTTGGGTAAGCGTTTAAAAGGTTTTAACCGAAATGGTAACTAGTATTAGGAAGGTGCCAAAATGACCGGACCTCTTATTGGGTTGTTGCCTCGCTTGCAATATCGCGTACTTAGCTAAATGCTTTACCTTCTTCACATGTGCTTCACGAAGACGTATATATATTTCGAGTGTAACAATTTCGGTTAACACTAACTAAAAAAGAATAAATAAAAAGCTCTTCCACAAAATGTGTACCTACCGTGTAGGAGTACACGTGTGTAGGATGATTTGTACAGTGTGATAAGCTAGTGAAATAATGTCTCTGTATCGCACTAAGCGTGCAAGAGGCTACGGCAACAATTTGAACGGTAGATCAGATCTATTAATACGAAAGAAACCGCGAGCAAAAACCATTTATGAAATAAAAATAACGAACAATGAGTATTAGATTCGTTTTTTTTCTATAACATTAACTGCTATTGTTTTGTTTTATGATTACACTAGCCTCTGCCCGCGACTTCGTTTGCGTGGAATAGATACACTAACACTAACAGGCAGCAATTCTCAAAAGGAAAAATGATCCCGATTTTGAAACATTTTTCACCTGTGCTCCGTTCCTATTGACCTTAGCGTGATGATATATAGCCTATAACCATTCTCGATGAATGAGCTATATAATACTGAAAGAATTATTCAAATCGGACTAGTAGTTCCTGAGATTACCCCCTACAACGTCACAACCTCACAACGTCACAAACTCACAAACTTTACCGCTTTATAATATTAGTACAGATATAAAGATCAATGCTTGCATGTACTTTATACCAGTCGTATTATATGGGTCTAGGTATTCGACTATGAAAGAGACGGATGAGAAAATATTACGTCTAGTAAAGACGTAAGTGTTAAAATGGATAGTGGTCCGCTGAAGCTGTTAAGACCTTGCTGGGTCAATAGCGTAGTCATTACAAAAAAAAAAAATTAAAATGGATGTGTGGTATAACTAGAATGAATAAGATTAAGAATGAGTATATCAGAAGAAGTTTGAAAATAGCACCAGAGACAGAGAAGTTGACGTAATAGGTTACCATGGTATGGGCATATTATAAGAAGAGATGTGAGTCGTGTTATTAGGAAAGTTTTGCGGATTTAAGTGGATAGAAGTAAAAGAAGACCAAAAAAGGTAATGGCAACTGTGAAAAATAATTTGTGTAAGAGGTGGTAATACTGATATGACATTTGACAGGAGAGAATGGAAAAGAAAAACATGATGTGCCGATCCTACTTAAGTGGGATAAAAGTAAGAAGATAAAGATAAAGCATTAGGCTTTCGAGAATGAACTGTAGATACTTTGTTTTCATATTTATTTTAAATTCGCAATATTCAGACATCCACGATACATTCACACAACACATATATATTATTTATCACCGAGCCCACTTCAAATGTGTTTCCGCTTGCGTAACACCCAAATCTGGTTTGTAAGTGATAGCCGATTCGATTCCCCGACACGGGGTTATCAATTTTGTAACATAGCACTCGGATCAAGGTTATGACACAGTTTTCTTTGAGCTGTTTTATCATTTCGACGCTTTTATAACGTTATCTATCAGACTTGTGTGAAATTGTTGCTTTAATTGGACGGCGATAGGCTATTTTTAGGGTTCCATCATTCAAAAGACAAATAATGTAGTCATTACAGGCTAAGTCTAATGTTGTTGTCATTATATAGTATTTTACATATTTTCCTTAGTACCGGCAAATCAAAAGACAAGAACTCAAATTAATACAAAAAAAATAAGTTCCAACTTTTTTTATGCAAAAGGGCAGTGAACAGGCAGACGGCAGACCTGATGTTAAATGGTTACGGTCGCCTATGGTAACTGCAACACCAAGCACTGTTGTGTTGCTGACCTTGAAAAGTTCGTTTCAATCCCTTTTTGAAGAGCCCCATGTCATAGCCCTGAGGAAAAACCGTGCTGGGTAACCAATGCACAATACGAGCGTACGCATAATGAAGGTTCGAGAAAGCATCATGGTTATCCCCATTTTACTAGCTTCTAAGGTGTGTGGGTAAGTTGACAGCCACCCGCATGAGGTGCGAGTTTAATACGGTGTAGAGGGTACCATATTAAAGAGTTCCTCAGAACACTCTCCAAACTTAAAATCGGCTGAGTGCCTTAAGCGCTCGCCTTAGTAGTCCGGTGAAGCTGTTAAGACCTTGCTAGGTCAATAGCGTAGTCAGTTCGAGAAAAAAAAAACTCTCCAAACTAAATTTAAATCACAAGATATGACGTCACACAACTTATTTATCATACGATTAATATCTATACATTACATATTTTCCGTTCGTATAGCGTCTTTAAAGTGAATACTTCTTATGGAACGGCTTTGAATTTCTGATCGGCAATCTTTTTGTGTGACGAAAAATAGTAAGAATAAACACTGTGTCAGGTCGAGTGTTGAAAACATAGGTTCCGATCATCGAAATTAAACAACGTCGTGAGCGGCCAGAACTTGGATGGGTGACCGCTTGGTACACCGCGAGACATTGGTTTTTTGTTGTACTTTTTAATTAAAATATGTCCCTGTGGTACACATGCTTCACTTCTATCATCTGCCTATACAACGCACCCTGTTTTTATGTTTGATCTCACACGATAAAAAAGCCACATATGAATATAAATGATTCTATCTCTTAGTAAATTATGTTTTTCCCGCTCGTTTGGCCCACTAAGAGCGAGACTTTTTTCCTAACCTGACCATAAAATAATTTCATATATATGCGCTTATAAAATATTACTAACGTAATATATGTCTAATAATATGCATGTTTTTGAATGTAACGTTTATTATAAGTCATCAATAATAGGAAATAGAAGTGCGCAGTTTTCTTAAAATAACCGTCTGTCTCATACCAGAATTACATTTCATAGGAATTAAAATTATCTTCATTAACAACGCAAACAAATACCGCACGTGAATTAAAATCAGAAAAAATATAATTAAACTAGCTTCTGCCCGCAACTTCTTCCGCGTGGAATAGTTACTTTGAGGTAACGCTAACTTTAACTCGAGACTTCGTTTATGTAAGAAGTGATTTTTTTTTTACATAATACGCACGTTAACCTCGATTTCGAAACATTCTTCATTACTGTACCGCACCTATTAGTCTTAGCGTGATGATATATAGCCTGTAGACTACATTGATAAATGAGCTCTTTAACACTGAAATCACTTTTTAAATCAGACCAGTAGTTCTTGAGATTAGCGTGCTTAAAAAAACAAATTCAGATTAAAAATACTAGTATAGATAATAAATCAACCAATAAAATACTTCAATTCCAATTACAATTGAAAATGACTATAAAACAATTATAAAGTATATCGGGGCGGCGCTCGATGCATTCGCAATTGGAGCGTCAATTTTAGTCAAACATTAAAATGATAACCTCCCACATCAATTATCGCGGGATTCACTCTCTCTTTCTGGGATAACCTAATTTAATTCGATCATACTGTCCAACTGTCGGACGAATAAATCGGCTCAATGTAATATTAAAGATAATAATAATTTTGTGTACTTATTATAATTAGTAGTTATTAAACACTACATCTCGAAAGATATATAAAGGTATCCCTGACATGAATTAAATAATTTTTCGTAGATTGTTTATGGTTATTCCTTTAATATAGCAAATATTTCACCGGTGTAGGTGACGAATAAAGGAGGGTATTTATAACATCTTTTCTAATATACACATAAAACCGATATACATATATAATATATCACATTGTCATATAAATAAATGTATTATTTCGAGCACACGGGTATATAAATGTCATTGCCTAATGTCGCGAATTAAAAAAAAGTGAAAGCCATTTTAGTCTAATGTGGCTAATTAAGAAGCCGAGGGTTCAAATTGTTTTTTTTACTAAAGACTTCTTTAGGAGGTATAGCGCTATTTGTAACAAATGATAAATTTGTAATTTCGCGTCATGACATGTTACATCAGTATGACCGGCCGTTTTGCGCTTGCGCACTTTTTTTTATATCCTAGGAGGCAAACAAACAGGTCGGTAATCTGATATTAAGTGATCACCACCGTCCATAGACACCAGCAACACCAGAGGAGTCGCAAGTGCGTTACAAGACTGTGTTGGTGGGGAAAGTGGGAAGGGGAAGAGTAAGAGAAGGAAGGGGGAGGGAGGGAGGTGGACCTCCGGCTCTTTCATTGACCGAACGAAATGCAACAATGCACGCACTGTTACTTCACGTCGGTTTTCTGTGGAACGGGTGGTACTACCACGGACGAGCCGACCCATTCATGCTGAAACCGGTTATAGCATCAGCGTGGCTCTAAATAATTGTTGCAGGTGTCTAACCATTATTAGAAATGTACCTCTGTTTGTTTAAACAATAGTCACTGCCAAGTGTTCACGATAAAACTGAGGAGGAAGAGAAGCATAAAGCATATCCTCGTCCCCCTCGGGAGCGGCTCAAGCCTAGGTCCGTTGCCTCGGCGTGGAACCCTTGAGTACGCTGCTCACGCGATACAGTGACACAAAACCTTACATCACTGCTACAACATCACACACATCACCTATACACACGTGCACGCTTACACGCTTACACGCTGTTTTTCTTTTTCAGAGAAATAAACGACAAAGAGTTATTCTATCCTACATAGTTTTGAGGAATTTTTCCGACACAAAATACATATAGGAGTTTTTGAGGCACGCATGCTTGGTACACATGCATGTTTCAATAGCTCATATACGTATATCTAGATAGCTTAGCTTAGGTTATCTGAGATAGGTCGCGATTTTTACCCAAAACAGGCGACAACCCAAGCCGAGGTGTGGCGTGCACCCTTGAGTTAGTCGCCCAAACATCCCAAATCGGCTGAGTGCCTTTAGCGGTCGCCTCAATAGTTCGGTGAAACTGTGAAGACCTTTTCAGGTCAACAGCGTTTACATTTGGAAAAAAAAAAACATATCCACGAGTAATATTTAGTGTTAGTTTCATTAATATCGGTTCACTCTATCACATGTTATTGTAATTTTAATGAAAAGTAAATAAGTAAATGGACTTAATACATTCAGACGATTTTATTAGTCGCAACACTATACGATCACCCCCACACATGTGCACGCCTACACGCTTACACATGAAAGTGGAAGGGTTTACTTTTTTCCCTCATCGAACTGAAAAACTCTTAATTTTCCGATAATAAATATATGGAGGAGTTGTTGAGGCGTGTATGCTTGGTACACATATACGTTTCAACAACTCATACACATATGAATAGTTAGCTAGGTAGGCTAAGATAGGTCGCGATTTTGCATGCAACAGGCAACAGCCAAGCCGAGGTGTGCCGTGCACCCTTGAGCTGGTTGCCAAAATAAAATCGGCTTAGTGCCTTAAGCGCTCGCTTTAGTAGTCCGGTGAAGCTGTTAAGACCTTGCTGGGTCAATAGCGTAGACATTTCGAAAAAAAAAAAAAAATTAGTCGCTCTTTTTAACATTACATTTCATGTCGCTGGCACAGCTGATTGATAAATAACATGTTTCAAGTCCGCTCATGTGCATTATAAATGGTAAAGGGTCAGTCGAATCCATAAAATAAATAGAATCATCTACGAAAAATATCACGTTGAATGGTCATAATCCTGTGTTGATACAATCATATCTACAGCCCTCGTCAATATTTTTGACCGCTCTGAATCTAGCAATAAGTTCCAGCTATCGCGTAATACAGCCAAGAGATATTTACAAAACAAAGTCAGAATTATAGTATTATACATTAGTATTTATTCATCCTTTTCTCGATGTTATACTACATATTTATACCTAAATTTATGTTTTGAGCCATTTTATTTTTTTTTTTTTTTTTTTTAAATTGACTGGAGCATTTTCCTCCGGTCTGCAGGGTTCCTCTGCTGTGGTAGGCAGAGACTTTATTCAGGCGACTTTTTATTTTATTTCCGATTTCCGTTTTATTATCCTTTTTTATTTCTTGATTTTAACTCCTGTTATGATTCTGTACGCTTTTTGTTGGATTAATTTGATCTATTTAATTTTCTGGATTTCTTGACTATTTCATTACAAAACATTCTAAAGATTTCTAATTTTCCTTTATTCTCTATTATTTGGTGTAAACTTTCTCTAGTGATTCTTGTTTCTAGTGTTTGTTCTACATCATATCTTCTTCTCGAAAACAGAGGGCATTCCAGTAACAGATGGATAGCCGTTTGACTGATTTCGGCGTCACACACGCAGCCCGGGTCTTCCTTACACTTGAAGCGATAGAGGTACTCACCAAAAGCGCCATGTCCAGTTATAATTTGAGTAAGCTCTGGGTCTATATTGTTTTTACTTACTATTTTATAAGCTGATTTTGCATTGGGAAAAAATATTTTCGTATTTTCCGCAGTGCTCCCGTTCAGGTACCTTTCATTCCAGTCTTCTATTGTCGTTTGTCTCGTCTCGTTCTTCACGAACGAGATCGGACACCTGTCATAGTGAGATCTGGTCTTTAGGTTCAACGCTGCGCTTTTGGCGAATTCATCTGCCCTCTCGTTTCCTGGTGTACCCACGTGTGCCTTTACCCAGTATAATTCAACTACTTTTCCATCGTTCATTTGCTGTATGATACTGTTCCGAGTTAGAAATACGATGGGGTTATAGTTATCCTGATTTTTAGTGACTCTAAAGCAGCTTTAGAATCACTAAAAATTTTTATACGGTTGTGTTTTTTTGTGTGTTTTAGAGCTCTATTTATTGCGAACAATTCCGCCTGGTAAACCGTACAGAACCATTCCAGTTTGAGTTTCCTACTATCTATCTCTTTCCCATCCTTCCAAACTGAGAAGGCGGCACCCACTTTGTCCTGTATTTTACTCCCGTCTGTATAGATGTGGATTCCTGTTTCTCCTTCCTCTTTCATTTTTATTTCATCCTCATCTATTGTTCCGTAGCTAATGTTTTGTTGTTGTGCCGGATGCGGGTTTTCTAAAGGACTAATCTTTCTTTCTATTTCCCTATCCCTAAACAGTCCCCCCAAAGGCTTCCCTCTTTTAGTCTCATATATTGTTGCTGCTTCCTTTATTCTCATATCCAGAGGCAGAATCCCCGCAAGAAGCATGGCTGCGTTCAGAGACACGGTTCTATATGTTTTGGCGATCTTTTGGCAGAAACCTCTTTGTACCGCATTAAGTTGTTTTTGGGATTTCAGCTTTCCAGCTTCCGTGTACCAAACCGCCGCTGCATACAGAGCAATGGGTTCCACGACAGCCGTGTACATCGTCTTGATGATCTCGGGATTTAGGCCCCATGAAATTTTCGCTGTTTTGGCACTCTGTTTATAGATATTTGTTATCTTCCTACAAGTATTTGTTATGTGCTTGTTGAAATTTAATTTGTTATCAATAGTTATTCCTAAAATTTTGATTTCATCTACTAACGTTATTTTTATTCCCCCCATTTCAATATTTGGTTTATCCCATTTTAGCTTCTTAGTTATTAATTGTGCACTTGTTTTATTTGGAGCAAATTTTAACTTATTTGCTTGTCCCCATTCGTTTATATACTCTAGGATTCTATTGGCTTCGATTTGTATTGCTGCTATTTCTGTCCACGAGAACAACAACACGATATCGTCGGCGAACGCTTGCACATAAGTACCCCGCTCTGACAACGCTGTGAGGAGTGGATCAAGCAGAACATTCCAGAACAGCGGCCCACTTATAGAGCCCTGTACGCATCCTTTGCTGGTCTTTCTTACACATGTCTCTCCCGCAAACCGGACTATGACTTCTCTGTCCTCGAGATAATTTCTTACTAGACGCCTCAAATTGATCGGGCATTTCTTCTCCATTAACTGACATTCTAGCGCTGGCCACCAAGCGCAGTCGAAGGCCCCCTCTATGTCCAATGACACCATGAGGCGCCACTATATTCAGAGTGGTCAAAACTTTTGGTGAGGACTATACATATAGTATATATAGTTACCAATTCTAGTATCCTTCATTCGTAGTCCGGTCAAGCAGTTAAGATCTTGCTAGGTGAATAGCGTAGTCAGTTCGAGAAAAGGAAAGGTATCCTTCATTTCGAAACTAACTGGACTATCATGTAAACTCTTATTTTTACCAACTTATACCTCGTCCGCTACGTCATTTAAAAAAAATCTATATCGTACAACGTGTTGAACTCAATGACATAATCTACTTTTTGTGATTTTTCTTTAGGCGTCTAGGCGTTTGACTGTGATTGATAGACAAACATTCAAACGGATATACTTTTGCATTTATAGTATGTTATTAACATCAATAATATATCTTGGAGATTAATAATGGATATTAATACTTTTTAATTATATACGCTATCAACAGTTATAAACCGGAAACCGTAAATATGTATTTTCCTTATTCCTAAATTAGATCTCAGATCTCCGATTTTCATATATAAAACTTCAAAATTATAACATTACCTTTATTTGCAATTACTTAAACGTAATTATTATTTACTTCAATAAATGATCATAACGTATATTACATTATATTAACATATTTTGTAAATAACAATTTCAATATATTTTGTAAATAACAATTTCGATTGGATTTTGATTTACCTCATAAAAATTTGGATATATTAATCTTAGATTCTATTACGAAATATAAACCAAAAATTTAAAGGAACATACTCAGCATCTAATACTTTATTATAACCAAAATCAAAATCACACAATATAAAAATATTGATGAATACATTATAAGAATCCAAAGCAAATTATGAAGATTTATTTACGTTTTGTCCTTGACACTAAAAGATTAAGACATAAACCAACTGGAGATATTTTAGGTAGTAAATTTGGAACCAAAATCTACATCCCGAGAAAATAGACATAACACATAAACATGTATGACAGACTAATCTAGACTAATCTAAGCCCGATTTTTATTTCACATGCTGCCTTCATACATCTGTGTCTGCTCCTCCAACAGGTATTGGCTCTCCAATAGCCCCTAACTGCAGTGTGAGGGGTCAAAAATGGTAGAACCCTCAAAGGGGAAATGGGTGTTAGACCACCCCTGACGAACTGCGGGAGTTACATCGGCTCAATGCGCTTCCACCATACAAACCTGTGTAGTTTAAACTACCAGAACAAAGGACATGACTATGCCAAAACCCGCCTGGCAAGCAACCACCCTCAAGTTGAATATTTCTTACCAACCACCTATGGATATATTCAGGCAGCTGCTCTTTACCTTTTAAATTAATAAGTTTACGATCTAACACCACATCTTCATCCAACGGCATGTGGCCAAACGCTTAAAAGGTAGGTTGCGATTCTCTAGAAATTAAAGGAAATTTCTTATCAAAATTGATTCGACAGTACAGCTAGCACATTGTAATTGCCAAACATTTGTGCATATTTTTCAAGAGACGAAAAACAAATAAATAAAACCAGAACAACACAAGTGTAGCGCGTAAGTTGTTCAACAATGAACGTCTGTGACCGTGGCATTCCAAATCCTGATAAGACGTGAAAATTGAGAAGTCGATCAAAATCTATCTGTAGAAAATAGAGTAGAATACAATACACAAGACGTGCAACCAAGTGACACCTGATACACTCGCCCGCTGTATCTAGCTAGCATTACGTAAGACAATGCCGACTTTCAATGTCGACTGCAAGCAACGCGCTTTAATGCACATATTGTGTATTATTAATTATTGTAATAATACAATATGCTTTGCAAAGCTTAGTATTAACGATAAATTGTATTTATTCTCTTCTTTCATTTCATTTTAAGATAGGCAAATAATAGCGATGAATGACAAACACCATTATAGCTTGAGTTACTACACAAGTTGCGTAGGTAATTATACCAAAAAAGGTGCTATATTGTGGCAGCTCCGCATTTTACACAAGTGACTAAAAGTAATAGTTTATTTATGGTCATTTAATATCGTATAATTAAAAAAAAAATGTAATTGGCCACAATTATCTTCTATTGACTACGACCGTAATAACTCATTGGGATACCCGCGCTGTAGTGGTACGCTTAAACGTGTTGAATCCAGGATATCAGACTATAGAATGTATCATTACATAGTATAAAACAAAGTCCCCTACCGCGTTTGTCTGTCTGTCTGTTCGCCATAAACTCAAATAGTAACTGAGCGGATTTTTATGCAGTTTTCACCAATAGATAGAGCGTTTCATGATGATGGTTTTGGTATATAATTTGTCATGATTTTTTTTTATTTTCAGGGCAGGAGAACGTGCACCGAGCCCGCTAGTAATGTTATATGTCAAGAACTCAATAGTTAGTAGAGTATCTGTCGATATGTAGTTAAGATGCTTGTATGCCGACATCACAGTAGAAAGTGGCAATAAACATTGAATCTGTAATTTCGTCTGAATTTTTGTACTATATTGTGCTCACTATCAAATACAGTGCAGTTATAAAAACAGTTAATCCATTTTGGTAAACCGAATTACAGGTAATTGCCATGTTAATCGATCTTCGTCTAAGTCTTTTTCTTCACTAAGTCTTTTATTAGCATTATAGTTTATATACAGAGGTAAAAACTCAGCATCATACCGCTTGCTTCAAAAACACAAACATATTTAACGCGTATTAAAAACAAATAGTTTCTTAAAACTTTAATAACTACATTAACTAATTAAATTAAGCTGTGCAATAATTTTTATATAAGCATCCAGGTCTTTATGAAGTAATGAAAAATAAATTATCGTAATTTATCGAGTATTTTTTGCATGATTAGGCACTAAGACAACTCTTACATTTTATTTTTTGAACTATAGTTTTATTTGAACTTTTACAAATAATTGTGTCAAAGTAACTATTACCATTAGCTAAATTGTTTCAAAATTACTGTATTTTTAGTGAGGTTTTCCATTAATTACTTGAGGCGTTCTTGAGATTTTTTTGACCCCTTCTCTTGCCAGTGAGATATCATGAGGTTTGTCTCAACCAACTCTCTCCGTACCCGATTAGACCTCCCACGGCAGCGGCTCAAGCCTAGGTTCGATCCCTCGGTAGGGAGCCCTTGAGTGCGTTGCTTGCGCGATACGGTGACACAGAAATATACATCACAGCTACAACACTACACGATCGCCTCCACACACGTGCACACCTACACGCCTACACATGAAAGTGGAAGGGTTTACTATTTTTTCCTAATCGAACTGAAAAACTCTCAATTTTCCGATAATAAATATATACAGGAGTTGTTGAGGCGTGTATGCTTGGTACTACACATATACGTTTCAACAACTCATACATATATAAATAGTTAGCTAGGTTAGCTAAGATAGATCGTGATTTTGCATGCAACAGGCAACAGCCAAGCCGAGGTGCATCCTTGAGCTGGTTGCCAAAATAAAATCGGCTGAGTGCCTTAAGCGCTCGCCTTAATAGTCCGGTGAAGCTGTTAAGACCTTGCTGGGTCAATAGCGTAGTCATTTCGAAAAAAAAAACCTCTCTCCGCCTCTAATCGGACGTGAGAACTTTAAAAGATTGTTTTTTTCACCATAAATTCGGCGGATTTATTTAAAAAAACACCATTTGCTTTATTATTTTTTTTTGTTTAAACTAGTAAACACTAGTATTTGAGAGTAGTAGTATAGATCGTAATCTAAACTACAGTAATAACATGAAATAATACTCAAATGAGAACAACAAAATATATAGAAGAATTGTATCACATTTCAGCATATTTTCGTCTTAATATGTGATTTCTTTTAAACTAATCTGACTTTCTCATTACCAAATAATTGCCCAAATATGAACGTGATATTTGTTGCAACCCCCTCTCTTTCCCACTTGAGATTTAGTTTCGGCTTATATCGCTTCCCCTTGATTCCTCACGTAATTAATGGCTTTCCCTAAGTAATTTTAACATGCCAATTTAACAAAAAAAGGAATGCTTTTTTTATTGAATCGACAACGCTATTGACCTAGCAAGGTTTTAACCCCTTCCCCGGACTACAAAAAGAATGCTTTAGTAGCATTCGTACCACGAAGAGTTCCGTTTTGCCTTATTACGGTGTCAGCATACCTCTTGTCACCTAGTAACTTATGCCGTGCCATTTACAGTCCATATTCAAAGACCACACGACCGTAGCTGTTGTGTTGACTTATTATAAAACATACCATCATGTGCAGTTATAATTCTGATGCAATATTCAACAAGATAATCCACGACACTCCGGTTTTGTGATACGAAGAATAATAGAAACCAAGTTCGATACCAGATCATAGAGATCTATATTGTACTTAGGCAAAGATATTAGTAAACATTGATATCAAATAAAGAGACACAGTCGATGTTTAAGCAATTAATACATTTAACCACCTCGTGTAAGCAACGTAACCTTACGTAAGTGATATTATAAGACATACAATCCATTATCCAGCCAGTCTGCTTTAATCACATTATTTGATACAATAATAAGTCTGAATTACTCAGGTGTATAATTTCAATTGAATTTATGCAAGAAGCGTCTGTAAGTATTGATATTATGAGCATGTTTTAATTGTATGAAAGTTGTTCAGTCCGATAAGAATATTTAAATTCACATCTGTTTCATTTACAGTGAAAGCGGAAAAGGTGGCAATGACATTATTATGTAGCACAAAAGAAAAGCTACAGCTACATTGTAGGTATGTTACGTCAAAAATTGAATATTAAAATACTTTTAAATGTAACGTACTGTTTTTCGGAGACACATGTTACAGAGTTTACGCCGAATTATATGTAATATAATTATCTTTTGAAAATAAAAATTGTTATAGTTTTCCATTAAGCACAAGGGGAGGGACAGGCAAGAAGTATACTTCAATGTTGACAATGAATGTAAATTACATATATCACACACATTTATTTATATCCGTGTACTTATAATTCTTTAGTTAGGGTGTAAGGGGTGTCGAGTAACATCTTAAGATTTGAGACACCCAAGCCAACCTCACCTGCGCGTGGTGCACCCTACTGAATAACGAACGAGACAATGGCGAAAGCGGGGTGGTAGGGTTTTACAGCCCGACTGGGTCGCAACCACCATGCATATGGCGAAAAAGCCCGTCACAGTGACTCGCTTCTGCGCGTCGCGTTTCGGCATCAGCCTGTGCATATCCAGTACTGGGTGACTTCCGTCATTATGGCGGCATGACAGCTGCGACCGGCGATGGATAATCTGTCTCTCGGTGGTTGCCGATGTTCTTGGATTGTACTATGCTTAACGTCAGGCATAGTGCAGTCACTATGTCGTGCTTCGATAAAAAAAGGACATTTAACTTTAATTATTTAAATTTAAAACCAACATTTATTAAATTCTTGTTTAATATCATTGTGATTTAATAAAACATTGATATTCCGTTTTACCCACCTATGACAGCCATAACGAATAATTAACACAAATCAAAACAAACCTCACAAAAGTATGAACCACGCCCGTAATATGAGAAACAAGTTTCACGAATCCATTCTTTATATTATATTCCATTCGGAAATACAATATAATTTCCTTTGCATGCGATACAAATAATAAAATCTATTAACCAACTCTCGGTTAATTCCACTGACACTAACTACGAATGTCAGTTTACACCATAAATATTAATAAGAAATACAATATATACTAAACAAAAGTTAATCGTTACTAACAGTTATGTATCGTTATTATATATATTAATAAGGTATATACACAGGAATTATGTGGTAATCTCAAATTAACAGCTTAGATTGTTATATCTTTGTATAATCCATTAAAAATCATAAAATATATTTGCCAGATTTTAATTTTGATTCATAGATTCATAAAGACTTGTATAGAGGCGAATATTTTATTACAAAGTTGATAACCTATAATAAAACAATTATGCTAGTTACTAAACACATTTTACAAAATTATAGATATAATAAAAAACAACAAGAAGAAAAAGATTATGATATTTACTAAATACAAAACAATGTATACTAAATAGTAAATACTTTCACTATTACTATCCTTGCTTGTATCTCCGTAAAATATATCCAAATCCCTTGCGTTATTATTGTATTCTCTACACATTCTATATAATGGATTGTAATAAGAGACATTATTTGAGCAATGTGGAACTTGAAAGATATTTGGATTTCGCCTAACTCTTGTGATTATTGATAGTTGGCTTAACCACTCTGCTGTATCCCATTTGGACTTGATTATTTTGTGTAGGATTGAATAAGATATCATATTAATGACAAGTAACAAAAACGAGTATTAATAACGATACTTATTGTTATATTCTAATAGCCAATATATTGTTGGTAAACCATACTTTTCGCCCATAGTAACTTTTTAGGAAGTTTTTCTCTCCAACGTCCAACGAGCGAGCCGAAGCAGGCTCGTCTTAACCCCGTCCACTGTCCTCTGATATGAACAGAGATACCTACCGAAGGGGCGGCGTCTGCCAGTGAGTGAACCTTGGTTCGGTACTGGGCACCGACCCTCAGAAGAATCCTACGAGAGAGCGTCACCTCGAGTAAGATGTGAGTGACTCTCCACCACGTCTTGAAATGGCAAACTAAGGATGGAAAGCTACATTGCGTCCGTCACCCCACCTCTGCAATTCAGAGATACATGTCATGTCAACCGACCCTAACTAACACTGGCTAACTATTCACTTTAAAATTTTCCCGCCAAGCAATAACAGGGAATTCCGGAAATTGGCATTTGTTACAATATACCATTTTCGAACTCTTTGTCACTAAATATTAGACGATTAAAAAGTTATTAGTATTAAAAAAGTAATGACCTTAAGAAATATAAAAAATTAACAAGAACCTAAATATAAATAATTAAAAAATGTTTATATACTAATACTGTTAGCATTCTAATCATTTTAAAAAAATACGGATTAGAGGATTGATAACGCACAGACACCGGTAAGTCGGTAAATGAGAGCATCGGAGACCCATCTCCCCTTCCCTCTCCTTTCCCAACTCCTCTCTTCTAACTCCTCTCCCTTTCTCTCCATTTTCCCAAAAACAGGTTGGCAACGCACTTGCGACTCCTCTGGGGTTGCTGTGTCTATGGACGGCGGTAATCGCCTAACAACAGGTGACCCGCCTGTTCGTTGGCCTCCTATAGGATATTAAAAAAAATCTAATGTGCAGCCCGTAAGAGACCCACTGGAGGACCATAGGCCTCTTCGCTGAGGTATACGCATAATCACTACGTCGGCCCACGATATGACGAATTCGATTTCAAACTTCAAACTCACATACTGCCCTGGTGGTACTATAACAATTTCTCTGGTTCAGGTTTCCTTACGATTTTTAACGTGAAATATCTATAGGCGCGGGTAAACCTTATTGTCGGTTTGGCGAGACGTAGCGACGCATTACACGAACTATTAACGAAATACTCAAAAACATTTGCAACCCTATCTGTATAAACATAAGATTCAAATTGGTATGTCGGCCACCCGTTATACTAGTGTTACGCGTCACGACCTAGTTAGTGCGCTTTGAATAATACCGCCAAACACACCGCGCCTGCGCCTAGTTGAATTTTTGTAATTTGAATTTTAAAAAAGTAAACATTTATGTAAAGAAATAAATAAACAGTGTTTATTTTATGGAACAAATTTGTAATGCTTTATCTTTTTATAATTTAGTAACTGATTACTGTCGTGTTCTTTTTCATACTCTCTCCAGTAAGTTTGACTGGATGAAACATCTACTCCGCGAGCACGACATGAAGGATGACACGAAAAACAGTCAAGTCTCGTATTTCTGAGATCCGGGGTGACAGGTGGGACAGACTCCTGGAGGTCCTGTCGTACTGGACTATATCGCGAACTCTCAAATCAAATATGGTCACTCCAATGCCTCTTCTCGACAGAGGCCCCGGGTTGCCTCCCGCGTTCGATAGCATAGATAAAGCAGAATGCCTTGCCGCAAGCTTAGAGAAACAGTGTTCGCCAAACACTGATAACACTGACCCTTTCCATAACGGATTAATCGAATCAGCTGCGGAACATGTACTCGCGTCTCCTCCGGTGGATACCCTAACCGCCATCACTTTCGATGAAGTTGCAGGCGCAATCAAGCGTCTCAAGCCTAGGAAGTCCCCAGGTCCCGATGGGATCAGGAACGAGGTTCTGAAACTCCTTCCTGATAGCATCATAGCTCTATTGGTCTGCGTCTTCAATGCGGCCATGTCCCAGGGTCAATTTCCGGCCGTCTGAAAAAAGGCCGTAGTGATAGGTATTCTCACAAGCCCGGCAAGAAAGCTACGCTTCCCGTTAGCTATCACCCTATTAGTGTGTTAGATACCTTAGGAAAACTTTACGAGCGGCTCCTTCTGAACCACCTCCAGTTCTCGATTACAGATTTAAAATTAATACCACCGGAGCAGTTCGGATTTCGCGCCGAACACTCTTGCACGAATCAAGTACACCGCCTCACGGAGTACATTTTCTCTAAATTTAACGCCGATCCAAAACGTAAACCGAAACGTACAATTGCAGTCTTCTTCGATATCGCCAAAGCCTTCGATAAGGTCTGGCACGGAGGGCTCATCCATAAATTACGTAAATCTCGCGTACCCGATAGGTTAATTCATATTATCCGCGATTATCTCACTGATAGGACATTCCGCTTCAGAGTGGATAGTGAACTATCGCTGCCCCACCCGATACGCTCAGGTGTACCACAGGGCTCCATACTCGCGCCCACGCTCTTCAATCTGTTCATCAGTGACCTAACTCGGTCTCGGTGGGTCGAGGTAGGTTGTTACGCCTACGATACCGTTATTTACACTTCCGGCTGGCGGTCGGACTTTCTTAGGAAGCGCATCGAAAAAGCCGTTCATACTCTCGGTGAATGGTTTCGTCGATGGCGCATAGAAGTTAATCCCGATAAGAGTGCCGCAATACTCTTCGATTCCACGAAACGCGCTAATAAATTTGAGCCCATCAGGCTATACGGAATCGATATCCCTTGGGTTTAAGAGGTCAAATCCGAGATATTTTTACATTAGATAAACACTTAAAGTTCAATTCACATATAGACAGAATACGAAACAAAGCCGCTATGGTCTTGGATCGCCTCCATCCGTTGCTCTGTCATAAGAGTAAGATGTCCCTCAGCCACAAGCTCACTTTGTATAAGACGTGTATCCGTCCCGTGATGACATATAGCTGCTCCGTTTTTGCGCATATGTCCAAAGATAACTTTGATAAGCTGCAGGTTCTCCAAAATCGTGTTTTACGTAAAGTGACCGGTGCCCCGTGGTACATCCGGAGAGTCGATCTCCATAGAGACCTAGAGATCCTTTCTATCTGGGCGTACGTAAAATCACTTACGATTAGTTATTTTGAAAAAGCCGCGAATCATCCCAGTCCGTTAGTGGTATCCACCGCAAACTATGAACCCGTACCTAACGCTGCGCGTTATAAAAGACGTCCGCGACACATTTTTACCGACCCTCCTGATTCAATCACGTCAGCGAACGATCAGTACCAGCCTGTCCCTCGAAACAGAGCGTGTTCACGCTCACGCCCGCGTAACCACAGATCACGCCGCCGTGGTCTGGAGGTTAATTTCGCTCCCGCACACCCGGTTAGGCTTCCCACGGCAGCGGCTCAAGCCTAGGTTCGATCCCTTGGTAGGGAGCCCTTGAGTGCGTTGCTTGCGCGATACAGTGACACACAAATATACATCACCGCTACAACACTACATGATCACCCCCACACACGTGCACGCCTGCACGCTTAAACATGAAGGTGGAAGGGTTTACTTTTTTTTTCCCTTATCTAACTGAAAAACTCTCAATTTTCTGATAATAAATATATGGAGGAGTTGCTGAGGCGTGTATGCTTGGTACACATATATGTTTCAACAACTCATACATATATGAATAGTTAGCTAGGTTAGCTAAGATAGGTCGTGATTTTGCATGCAACAGGCAACAGCCAAGCCAAGGTGTGCCGTGCACCCTTGAGCTGGTTGCCAGAATAAAATCGGCTGAGTGCCTTAAGCGCTCGCCTTAGTAGTCCGGTGAAGCTGTTAAGACCTTGCTGGGTTAATAGCGTAGTCATTTCGAAAAAAAAGTCGTGTTCTTTTAGGCATAGGTTTAACTTATACAAAACAATTTCGATGTTTTACATCTGCCAGGCGTCCCATGACGTCTTATTTTTTTCACCATCAGCCGATAGAGTTATCAATTTAAATTAGTAAGTAAACGCAAATACCGAAAAACTTGTGGATCCATACCTGGATTCAAACCTGCGGACATCGAATCAATATTTTACCAGTGAAATTACTCGATCATCACAATTCAATTTTTAAACACTAAAATATATTCGTCAAAAGAATATGAACGTAATTAAACTGCCAAGACAATAATAATAACTCATTGGTAAATCAATCAACATAGCGCTCAATATTTGTTCATTTTAATACAACAAAATGAAGTTTGTATACGTAATACATTTTTATATGAACAACTGATCTACTCCGAGTTTCGTGCTCTATCGCTTTCGTAACAGGCTTTCCTTAACATGTTTCATTTCATTTTGTGTGTCAGTTAGGTGACTAATGGTATACTTTATTATTTCTAGGAAATAAAATACTTTGTACAAGACAGAGGTTACTTTTCAACATTAAAGTTTAGTCAGACTTTCATCTTGAAAATCCGACTCTGATTATTCGTCATGATCAGCCCTTGCGAATATGTAATGATCACAGTTATCGTTTCTATGATAAAGCTACGGTGAATCTGTAAAGGTTTTGCAAAACAAATAGCGTACTTAGTACGAAAAAAAAATGAAGCACTAATGATGTAAATATTTACAAACAGTAGTCGAAAGCGTAGATGTCGTCCAAGAGTTATTGGATAAGGTATTATATTAAAAAAGTGATCTAATCCGGATAACCTCCGGTACTACTGACCCAATTATATAAAATATTTTACTGTTAGAAATGTATATTATGGTTAAGTGCTATAGAATATTTTTTATTTTAATAAGTACATTTTTTCAATGATTAATCACAATAGAGGTAATGGGAACCGTAAAAAAGTCGCCAAGGCCTTCGATAAGGTCTGGCACGGAGGGCTCATCCATAAATTATGTAAATCTCGAGTACCAGATAGGTTAATTCGTATTATCCGCGATTATCTCACTGATAGGACATTCCGCTTCAGAGTAGATGGTGAACTATCGCCGCCCCACCCGATACGCTCAGGCGTGCCACAGGGCTCCATACTCGCGCCCACGCTCTTCAATCTGTTCGTCACTGACCTACCTCGGACTCGGGGGGTCGAGGTAGGTTGTTACGCTGACGATACCGTTATTTACACTTCCGGCTGGCGGTCGGACTTTCTTAGAAAGCGCATCAAAATAGTTGTTTATACTCTCGGTGAATGGTTTCATCGATGGCGCATAGAAGTTAATCCCGACAAGAGTGCCGCAATACTCTTCGATCCCACGAAACGCGCTAATAAATTTGAGCCCATCAGGCTCTACGGAATCGATATCCCTTGGGTCGAAGAGGTCAAATATCTCGGTGTTACATTAGATAGGCATTTAAAGTTCAATTCACATATAGACAGAGTGCGAAACAAAGCCGCTATGATCTTGGGTCGCCTCCATCCGTTACTTTGTCATAAGAGTAAGATGTCCCTCAGACACAAGCTCACTTTGTATAAGACGTGTATCCGACCCATGATGACATATAGCTGCCCCGTTTTTGCGCATATGTCCAAAGATAGCATTCATTAGCCGCAGGTTCTCCAAAATCGTGTTTTACGTTAAGTGACCGGTGCCCCGTGGTACATCCGGAGAGTCGATCTCCATAAAGACCTAGAGATCCCTTCTATCTGAGCATACGTAAAATCACTTACGATTAGTTATTTTGAAAAAGCTGCGAATCATCCCAGTCCGTTAGTGGTATCCGCCGCACAATACGAACCCGTACCAAACGCTGCGCGTCATAAAAGACGGCCGCGACATATTTTTATCGACCCTCCTGATGAAATAACAGCAGTGAACGATCAGTACCAGCCTGTCTCTCCAATCAGAGCTAGCTCACGTCCATGCCCGCGTAACCACAGATCTCGCCGCCGTGGTCTGGGGGTAGATTTCGCTCCCGCACACCAGATTAGGCCTTCCTTGGTAGCGGCTCAAGTCTAGGTTCGATACCTCGGCAGGGAGCCCTTGAGTGCGTTGCTTGCGCGATACAGTGACACTAAAATTTACATCACTGCTACAACACTACACGATCACCCCCACATACGTGCACGCCTACACGCTTACACATGGAAGTGGAAGGGTTTTATTTTTTTCCCTTATCGAACTAAAAAAAAAAACTAATTTTCCGATAATAAATATATGGAGGGGTTGTTGAGGCGTGTATGGTTGGTACACATATGCGTCTCAACAACTCAAACATATATGAATAGTTAGATAGGTTAGCTAAGATAGGTCGCGAGTTTGCACGTAACAGGCAACAGCCAAGCCGAGGTGTGCCGTGCACCCTTGAGCTAATTGCCCAAATAAAATCGGCTGAGTGCCTTAAGCGCTCGCCTTAGTAGTCCGGTGAAGCTGTTAAGACCTTGCTAGGTCAATAGCGTAGTCAGTTCGAGAAAAAAAAAAGAAACACTTTATCAAGTATCACGTAGTTTTAAAAATTATAATACACCTGTAGACTAAGAATACGCTAACGTTTCCTCTCTCTAATATAATTACTAAAAAGGTGTTTACTGTATGTACTAGCTAGTCCAGTTACTACTATACGTGTAATTGCTTCCCATCTGCTTCTAGTTTGCTATTTCCATGTGTTTTGTTTTTGCTATTTCTGTATAATAATTAGTATGTAGGATTATTAGTTCGAAAGATATCTCGTGCAGTCGGCAGAACATTTGTTCTGGACGTCGAGACCTTTGGTTGTTTGCCTGAAGTTTTTATACATATGTACTTACTTTTCTAGATATATAGGTGTTGATAAAAATATAGACGGTATTTTTTAAAACTAAATTTATTATCAAAAGCAGCCGACGGTTACACGTAACCACACCCTGTAAAAATGAGATGAATCAACTGTAAAACGATTTCTTTATCCTTTTTAATCACTTTACCTGTACATTACTACAAAATATTGATAGGGATTTTTAAGCCTCCAAATAATAAGTCTTAGAAAGGTACTACTATAGGGTGTGAAGCTATTAACATAAGCAACGCTGTTATGTATACAAAATAGGATCGTCGAAAGTAGATTAATGTTGTGATGTCAGGCAACAAATAATATATTACAACTTTGGCGTCTGAAATAAAGTAATGATTGTTGACATCAGAAACATTTATTTATAGATAAATTGATATGGTATTTTAATGAAGATACGATAATTATGAATTTCTTGATCTTGCTGTCTCTCTAAGGAAACGGTTATAAAGTATATTTGAAAAAGTTGAAATTACGTATTTTATTTTTTGTCGCTAATTTGTTATCACGTCATCTATCTCCACTGAGATGAATACCCAATTATGCATAACATTTATTTATGTAAATTATATAAATTATTATTATAAAAATATTATTTTTCTACAATATTAACAATCATAGTATATTTTAATTTATTTAACTTCATTTTAAAACTTACAATTAACTTTAAACAACTGAAGTCAGAAGAATAATCAATTGTGGTATCAGACAAGGTAGTGTATTTGTTCAAATGATGTGTTGCATCGCGTCGCGTCGATGCGTCTCGTCTGGAAGTCCCTCTCGCTTCGTTCACATCTCGGTGAAAAATATGTGCATACTTCAATTCAGTAACACATCGGTCTCTTAGTAATATTCAAATGAAAAACTGCAATCTATCAATTCATACTCTATCATTTGCTTTAATGGAAATAGCGAAAAATTCAGTATAATTTAATTTTCAAATATATAGATATTATAGTATATTGTCTATTAATCATGATTTCATCAAGTATTTTTTTTCACTTAGTGTCATATATTTCTGTGAGTGCTTTGTATATTGTCAAACGAAATCTGGATACACGACCATACTAGCAATCCAGGAGCCCGATATTTACACAACAATAATCGTGATGCAACCTTCGACATTATAAGAAGAGATGTAGGTACACTTAATTATTGCAGTATGAAGATACACAAGTTTATACCTTTACTTGAAATAAAATTACTTACTTTCTTACACAATATAATGTCGATTGATCAATTTCACCTCAAACTACAGCCTCTCACTTGACCTTTTTGCCTTAGAAAGTACTTCCTCACCTTTCAGCGCGGTCGAGTGTCGCCACACGCCTGCGTCAACATTCACCAGAATACACAATTTTGAAGTGTCATAAACACCTTGCCTACCATAACTCGACCCCCTACTTACCCACTAGGAATGTGGAATCGTGCGGAAATAGTATACGCACACGGTGGGCAGCACGCAGCGCCGTGCCGACAGCGCTGGCCGCACCACGTTATATGCAAATGTGCGCGAACCGCTGCCACCGCAATCGACCGGGAGGAGTGTCAGCAGGAATCGCGGGAAACGACCTTGGCAAATGAATCACTCCAGCGAAAGTGGGAGAAATGTGCCGCCGCGCCCCGCGCCGCTCACTTTTACTTTCCAGTGTGGCGCAACCGACTGCGGCGCCGCGGAGCGCGCGCGCCACTCGCCCGGCGCCCGCGGCCCGCAGCGCCGTCGCGCCGACCCGCCGCTCGCGCTCCGACACCGCCGACACCACCAGCGCCGCTCCGACTCAGGATTACAGTGATACAAACAGTGCATCACAGGATTCAGTTTGTGTGATTACCGCGACGAAAGTCGAAACCGGGTCGCCCGCCGATAAGCGTTGTGCAACCAGTTGCGCGCGGAACTCGTGCCGGCCTCGCACTCTCCCGCAGGAAACGTGTCGCAAGCGGGGAAGTGGCGCAACACGCCGGGAAGCAGCGCGCTCCTGTACGCACGCACCCTGGAACACGCCCGATACACGCGGATTCTCACCTAAAACCAACCACCGGTAAGATATATATCCTAGAATAGTCACAAAATATTATTTATATTATCATGGAAACGCATATTATTCCTGGATTCTGAGATAGCAGTGAAGGGGAGCGACACATCCAAGGCACACAATTGGCGTCACTGCCGACTGAACTTTGGCTCTGGTGTCGGAAACGCAACAAATAAAGAAGTGAAATATCCAAGGACAATACAACTTTCAAGTGATTTCGCGCGCGGCCGACAATAAAAACTTCGTAACGCGCCTGCGCAACCTCTCGGTCTCACTTTCGACGTCTGCATAGAACCTCGCCGTCGCTCGGCTCCCGGCTGCCGGCCGACGAGCCGCGCTTTCAGTAACCGTTACAAAACTAATGCCATATCGAATTTTCTTTCGAAAGTCATCGTCGCTAGAAATTAGATTTCATCAATGCCGCCGTGTCTACGTCTTCATTTAATGCCATTTCGTTAAATTCTGCGACCATTTAACTGCGCAGTTCATACATGCAATCTAGTATTTTCCATGACTACAATTTGCTACCATTACGTTTCGCACGTTTCGAGCAACTGTCATCATTAAGCAGAACTGAAAGGAACACGGTCCAAGGCCAGTTGGATAACGAATTTTCGTTTAATATTAATAAATGGCAGCCGAGCCGATCGTGACGGATCCAGTGCTACACGCGGATGCATACGATATCATATAATTCGAGTTCGAGAACACTTTCACGCGATCCGATGCTAGGTAATTGATTGCCGAAACTAATCGGAATTATAAAAGGCACGATACTGGTGATATAATCGAATAAATTGACAAATAACTTTTTTCGCCGGTGTCTATTTAGCTGGAAATTTTGATCTCTCCCTAAATGTAATACTTATACCATACAATGTTAACAGCGTAAAACAACAATATAAGCAATGAAATTATAAAATATTTTCACTCCACTAACAAGAAAGGCCTTGATGATAATGAATGATAAGTTAAATTAGAGCTCCAATTTCATTCCGACCAATGTATTGTGATAATTTAATGAGTCACATACTTCCATACTAATAGAAGCACTCTTCGCCTTGTGAACGAGTAATTTTGCTTTTCCCTTTCTAAATAATGTTCAGTTATCAAGATAATATTGCGTAATTGCACGCACGGCAACAGCCTAAGCACTTTCATTTACAAACTCGAACATAAGTAGGCGTGCCGTTAAATGTCAGGAGTAAGATTTACGATAAAGATTTATGATTAACCAGTGACAAAAGTACAATGCACATACTTCAACTTTCACCTCGGAGAAATGTTGCAGCGAAAGTTTTTTTGTCTGTCTTCGATGCACATGAACATCGCACGGATGATATCATTTTGATTTCACCAACAAATCTTAATATCAAAATAGGTTTTATCTGTTTTTTTTTTTTTGTACATAAGGTGAATAAAATACCGTCGTATGATAGTCCTTGAGAGTTCGATTGATTACTGTCCCCCAATGAAAATATTTTCAAGTTTACAATTGTATTTTCAATATTTGTTTCGTCATCTATAGACATAATAAGAATGTAAATATAACGTGTTTGTACTTCTTCGATTTTCGTGAAAAAAAATGTTACCGGTGTCTAGAAATAAGTAATATAATGTCTCTTTGTCTGTTTATATGATCACGCATCACTGCTAAAGTACTGTTCACAATAAAACCTCAGCCGAACACGCTAATCTCAAGAACTATTTGATCCAGTTTTAAAAATTATTTCAGTGTTTGATAGTTCATTTATCGAAGAAGACTAGGTTATATATATCATCACGCTATGACTAATAGGAGCGAAGCATCAATGAAGAATGTTTCGATGATCGTTTTTTTTTTCTTCTGAGAGCTTCCGCTGCGTGTTAGCGTTAGCTTTTTTTTTTCGAAATGACTACGCTATTGACCCAGCAAGGTCTTAACAGCTTCACCGGACTACTAAGGCGAGCGCTTAAGGCACTCAGCCGATTTTATTTTGGCAACCAGCTCAAGGGTGCACAGCACACCTCGGCTTGGCTGTTGCCTGTTGCATGCAAAGTCGTGACCTATCTTAGCTAACCTAGCTAACTATTCATATATGTATGAGTTGTTGAAACGTATATGTGTACTAAGCATACACGCCTCAACAACTCCTCCATTTATTTGTTATCGAAAAATTGAGAGTTTTTCAGTTCGATTAGGGAAAAAAAGCAAACCCTTCCACTTTCATGTGTAAGCGTGTAGGCGTGCACGTGTGTGGGGGTGATCGTGTAGTGTTATAGCGGTGATGTATATTTCTGTGTCACCGTATCGCGCAAGCAACGCACTCAAGGGCTCCCTACCGAGGGATCGAACCTAGGCTTGAGCCGCTGCCGTGGGAGGCCTAATCGGGTGTGTTAGCGTTAGCGTAAGTAATTATTGTACGTGGACGAAGTCGCGGGCAGAAGCTAGTTCATAATAAAATTAAATGTGTACATTTCAATATTATTTATTTTGTAATATAGAAAATATCCTTTTGGAATAATACTATATTTTATAAAGTATATAATAGAATGTAGACATTTCTCAAAATCATGAATAGACCATTGTTTTGCAACGTATATGAATAGGTCTGTTACAAATAAATGATAAATAGATATCACTAAAGAGCTGCTGTTCACTATTAATTATCAATAGATTCATTTATAAATAGTCCATACTCAATATTATATTTCCGTGTTTAATAAATCCAGTGACAATAATTTTATTATGCAGTAGTAAATATTCGCATCGGACGACACAAACAATTAGAAGCGCAGGAAGATCCTCTCACTTTGTTACCAAATTAAATTTCAATAATAAAAATTGTATACATATTCAGACTTAAGAAAACAAGTGGTAATTAAAGCGATTCACACAGATCTGCTTATATAATTTTTATCTTTGGAAGAAATTCGCTAAGTTATTCAATCTGAGCACTCGTTAGACAAAGAATAAGGAAACGAGAGTGAAAAACTATTATGAAAACGGAACAGTGTTGCTGTTTGCGATTCATTACTTAATCGTATTGAGCAATTTTATCAAAACTCAAGTATATTCTTAATGACATTGAACACCCCCGTTTAAAATACTCTTCTAGGACAGTCCATTTTCATTACAATGGAAATATAAGTTAAACTCCAGCAGTATATTTTCTCGAACAATAAATATAATACTTAGCCATTTACCATGTTCTTTAACAGTGATACGTCAGTGTACCAATTTACTTCACATTCTATTACTGCCGTAGAATCTACACCGTTTATTCAATAGAACACAAGCATCTATTATTTACATGACACAATTTAAAATACATATTTTTTTAAATAATCGGTATTACTTTCATATGTACCATTTATGTATGAACTAATCATAAAGATTGTTCAGTCACAGAAACGATTTTTAGTATATGGATGTGATAAAAAAGTTGACCCTGGATTGGAACTCTGTTCAATATTTCATTTATGTACTACCAGCTTGAGTTTGTACTTCATATTGTATATGAATCAAGTCTTTTGATGTAATGTTTCACATTAATTCGTGTTTACTTGGCCACTAGGAACAATATAATAAATTTATATACGTCTCTAAAAGAAAAATTATTATCAAAGACACAAAAGATTCGGTAACCACCGCAAATTATTCGCTAAACATGGTAATGAAAAATATTTGTAATTTCGAAATAGGAGAAGAATATTTAAAACCATACAAAATATTAACGATGTATTTGTAAGCATTAATTACCAGTTATTTATACAATTGCTTTTTTTGTTTAAAACTCCGCTAAAGGCACAAAACAACTAAGAAAATAATATATCACAAGGTTTCGAATCTACCAATTAATAGCCGTATTAAAGAATTTATTTCGAAATCTTCTCGATTTCATTACTGGTTATTGAGAAACAAAACTCCTTATGAAGACGTAACTTATTGTATCCTGTCATATCCTTGAAGTTCCAAGGTTAGTAAAGACATTATAAAATATAAAGTAGAGAAATGACTCGTGTTAACATTTGTAAATTATAAGCTGAATTAATCGCATTAACTGTATCGGTTTTGTTTATTCGTAACGCATGTGTTTTATTAAGAGCGTTAGCGAACTCTGTAACGACCTACTTAACATCATTATCTAAAACGTCTTCGACTACTGAAATTGCGCCACAATCTTCATTTCTCAGTGGGCACCCACGCTAAATACGTGTCAAATTGCTAATAGCATTATCAACTTTCATTGCATCATCGTTGTCATCAGCAGTAATTATAGCGTTTGTCCAGCGGCAACCGTTTGTTTTAACAATAAAGCTATCTGCTACGCTCATTAACAATTTAACTATGTTTTCTATTGGATAGTTAGCTTTTTGTTTTTCATGTTATTATTTGGTCCCGTCGCGATATCTAAAGGTTAACGGAAATGTTATTACTGAACCCATCGTTTATTGGTGCAGTGAAGTAAGTAACAGCGGCGTAGGCGATGCCAGTACACATTGCAACGTGCCGATTCATATCCAAGGTCTTTCCTAGTGGAAGAGAACGGAGTTTCCTGCGGCCGCCTATCTCTCGCGCACACCGACAGTCGCACGTGCACGCACACGCGCCCACGTGTCGCTATTCTTTGTGTAATGTGTAGAATCTTTTCTAACTACCGTTGCGGGCATCTTCTTTTTATGCCGTCCGCTAACGTTTAGAGTTTGAGCCTCCGAGCGCTTCATTATATAGGCGACGGGCGATCCGCGCGCCTCGCAGTTAGTGTGTCACTAGAGCCCGCGCGAGAGGTGGCCTGCAAGGACTGTACCGCGCCAACCTTTTTTTCTGTGCGTGCGATGTTTTCACTTTCGTCATTTTGACCGGGCCAGTTTGATTTGACGTCGCTCGCGCACGGACGTGCCTAGGATCGGACGTTGTGATTATCCTGTGATCGCCGAGCTTGTGTTACGGATTGTTATTGTTTTTATACATGCGTTTTGTGAGAATATGGCTGTGATTAAGTGCTAACATGTTCGATAGTAATATTCTTTTGAATTTCTACAATGAGCTTGCTAATAGAAGTGCACTACAGTTGGCAAGGTAAGGCCGTTTTGTTTGTTTACCTTTAATTTTGTAGGTATGCGAGGATGCGCATTAATGTATCTGTGGGCGTCGTCGTCAGCTAGGTAGCCACAATGTTCGCAGTCCGGTGGGACGGTAGCGGCCGGTACAACCTTGTGTCTAATGAACGACTGCTCGACGCTTCATCCGCCTCTCGCCTTCGACTGTGAGCCTCGCTTAACAGAGAGGTTAATAGGTTCACATTAGACGCTGGTTTGCGAAATACTTTGAGCTCAGCGTATCATCTGCGCCCGCGCGGCTTTTCCCCCTTTTTTTTCGCGCGCATTCAAAACATGACACTAATTTATTCATATAGATAATATTTACATGACTGACAAAAAAACCTCTTACGTACTAAGTAATAATAATGTTAATTATAACAATATTATTCTGTTTTAGTTTAAGCTTTCATTTGATAGAATTTATTCACTGATATCATCTTTTGTAGTAACATAATATAATCATTGTAAATCACTTTGAATAATATAGTATACTGGATTTTATAACAAAACAATAATAGAATACACCAATTAATTAGCTGTTTAACAACGATTTTCACTTCAGATTAGTCGTGCATGAAATCGATTTGGGAACTGATAAATTGATACTAGTTTCGCAATGGTAAAAGGTTATTCATGATATAACTAGTTAATACAAATAATTGATTCAAACATAAAAAACATTGTAGTAACTTTGAGACAAAAACGGTAATACTCTTTTCATATTTTTGAATAAAATTACTGTTATAATCACTTTTTTAAATAAATTACGATAGATACAACGATTCTTTCATGCGATAGGCCTCAATTTTACTTTATACAAACATCATAAAACGAAATAATCTTATGATGGAATGATTTTAGTTATTATATACAATTAATCATCAGGGTTATCATATTTGTCATTAATTACCAATTCAAGGTTTGGTTTAATCTTTTAATGATAAATTTTGTTAACGACAAACATTTGTTTCCATTTTAAAGTTTATACGTGATCTGATCTATTTTGTTTTTACACAGTTCTCTTCCTTGATCTATGACTTGCAATATATCAACAGATTTTAGCTTATATTTTCTCGATTTAAAATATTTCATCATTCTATCACTGTATAGAAACTAATTTATTACTTTCAAGTATATTAATGCTTTTAATTTACCTAACATTCATCAATAAATGGAACGCATTTTTATTACCGTGCTGTTTAAATAACGCCGAACAAACTCTGAAATTCTTATAAAAACGTGGTATATCTTTATATTATGTGAACCAATAAACGTTAATGGAAAAGTCTGTCATAAAGCGTTTCGTATGCTCTTAAAGTAAATAGAATAAATACGATTTCATAGAATCAATAAAGAAACAATTTTAAAACGCGTAATAAAATAAACTGATTGCGAAACCGCACTGAATTTGAGAGAAAGATCTACCACTTGTGATAACAAACAAAGAATTTTATCTTAACGGTTTGCAGAAGAAAAATTACGCAATACAGTAAACGATTGATGATTTAGACGAGATACAGAATTGTGTCAATGAAGCAGAAGCGTTGGCACGAGTGTAAATAATTGAAGGGCCGACTGAAAATGCTAGGCCAATGTCATTTCTCTATTGAATCAAGTGGTTACACTGAAATTATTGAACAACTAAATAAACGAAACAGTTTCAACTGTTTTAATTAAATTACGACTTTACTAATAACGCCATCTGTTAACGAGAATACGTTGGATTAGTTTGATATCCGTTCGAATATTATCTAAAGGTTATTTAAAGAAAATATTTTATCACACACTTTTTTTTCATAATAGAATATACCCGTTCAGTTTTAATCTATACTAACATTATAAAGAGGTAAAGTTTGTGAGTTTGTGACGTTGTAGGGGGTAATCTCAGGAACTACTGATCCGATTTGAAAAATTCTTTCAATGTTATATAGCTCATTTACCGAGGATGGTTATAGGCTATATATAATCACGCTGAGATCAATAGGAGCTGAGCACCAATGAAAATTGGGACTGTTTTTCCTCTTGAGAGCTTCCGCTGCATGTTAACGTTAGCCCAAAGTATCTATTCCACGCGAACGAAGTCGCGGGCAGGGTCTAGTATTCAATACTTTATTTAAATTTTAAAACTTGTTTAATTTATATAAACTCTAAAACACTTTTCACTAATTTACTAATAAACAAAAGTAAAAAAACACGTGAATCTTTAAAATGACTTTTAAAATTAAATTCTATCAGTTCAGCACAAGGTAACATGCACAACACAATACGAATAAGAATTAAAAAAAGTATGTAAAGTACCTCGAAAAAGGTTACATTTGAAAATTTATGTGTATAACAACATCATACAGAACGAATTGTGTAATTCCAATTTTCGGGAGTCGAAACAAAAAGTAGGTCGTGGCTTTTATTAACACACAAATCTTCTTAGACATCGACAGTGAACCTATTAGAATTATAAATATGATAATATTCCCTTGAACTTTTGTTGATGATACACAACACATTATAAATATTTATTAGTATATTATGACGGGTTTAAAATTGAAGAATTTTAATCAGTAAAAAAACTCTGATAAATAAAAACGATCCTTGATTCTCTTTAAACTTATGAAATATTACCGATTTAAAAGTTACGGATTAAATTTAACGTAACAAATAACAGTGATCGGCCTTCGATATTGTCTGATTAACAACATGTATTTTTTTACGATAAGAAATAATGTTAACTATTTGATAAGATTTTTATATAACCTTTAAATCTGATACTATGACAACATAATCCATAACTGTTGGTTCAATCGTTTTTTTCAATAATTTATAAAGTGATTCAATTTACACGGTTGATTATTTTTTTACATTTTCAATGTCATTACTTTCTGTTTCATTTTTTTTAAACAGTTGCTTAAATTTTATTTTACATATATGAATAAACATAGGCAAAGTTATAAGTCTAATCTTACCTTGTGGCTTATAAGAGTTAGTTATTATTGACTTGATTTCTAATACGAAAATGTCAATAATCTGTTAGGAAACCAATTTCTGATTATTTTATTCTAATTGGCATTTACACAATAAACGGTTGAATTTATAACAGAGTAAAAGTGTTTATAGTCAATTAAAAATTAATCGTTATATCAGACATCATAAAATATATATTTAAATAACAGAGTTTTAACACATGTATATCTATTACTTTTGGATATGTATAAGATATCTTACTATTTAGGAATATTCGCTACCGCTTTGGCTATTTTAGTGTCAACTAAGTTTACTTTCTAATCAACTTAATACTAATTAAAAACAAAATCTTTTCGAATGTTACCTCCGAAATGCATTAAGACAGAATGTAATCACCAAAACACAAACAAGATCAATGTAAATTATTTGATGACGGTTACAACTACTTCAATTATAATTTTATTACGGAAACTACTATTAATGTGTTCGAATAAAAAATAAAACGAAAAATTAGAGTAAATATAATATGTCAATGTTTAGAAAATTAGTAATACAAAATTCTTCTTCATACATTACATACTGTAACATGATTATTTATATACAGTAACAGTTTTATTGTATATGAACTTAAAAGTAAAGCCTCTATGGTTATTATTTTTATAAATATTCTTAATTGACTACCAAACTAGCCTGGAGACAAAATTTCGTATCTTTGTAGATTTAAAATGTTTATTTTTACGCAGAGTTCTTTTTTATTTGGAATATAGAGAGCACTATTTTAATACTACATTACTGTAGTGCTATTTGTGATTTAATATATACATTTATTATTTAAACAATATAGGTATCCTATTGGAACAATCAACACATTTATCGCTTACACGTGTCACGAAACTAGATCTTTTTCCCTCCCCAGTTTGCATAAACCAATTACCGACATATCAAAGGGCCACTGTTTGTTGAGAACTAATCTATTTGTCACAACTAACTGTAATACGAGCGCGAATGTTATTGCTTTAATTAGGTCATACTACACTATAATTTAATTATTAACTTCCAGGAAGAATATTGTGATTACTACAAATGTATATACAATTTATATATTTATTATGCATAAAAATGTAGTAGAATTATTGTATTTCAGTATTGTTAAATTATCTATACGAGAAATTTAATTTACAAACAAATACATTAACATGAGAAAGGGTCAAAAGTGTTCTTACAACGAAATACAATATTAGATTATATAGTGATTTTTATTACTCTCAAAATATATTTTTAAGTACGTATTGGTTACAAATCATCAGTGCTCCAAGAAAACTAGGTTTACAGCTTCGAAATACAAACATTTCTAAAATCTCAAACGCAAGAGTCGCGCTGTTCAGTACGATTTCGCAATCGACATTTGCTCCTTGCAAAGTCGACATAAACATTTTCTCAGAATTACGAATTTAGTGTTCGGTACACGAACCACCCATCCGACTAAAAATGTCTCAACTTTTTTATCGTTCAATGAATTTCTTCATAGTTCTGCGTTCCATTTGACATTGAACTGAATGAAAAAATAAACGTTATCAAAGGGCTCTCGATATGTTTGTCGGTAGTCTCTGGCTGTTGTGAAATTGTCGTAACATTCGGACAAAAGTCATGGAGAAGCCCATTAGCATCTTTTCGTTTATTAATAATCATTATTTAATAGGATTTTAATGTTACTTCTACATCCAAATCTGAGTGTTATCATATTGATTGAGGTTTATCGATTGGCATAGTTAGGATGTTGTAATTTACCAGATTCTTCACAAATATTTTTAAAATAAAACCTTTTCGCAGTGTAAATTCAATTAACAATTATTAAAAACCAAATCTATACTGATATTGTAAAGCTGGAGAGTTTGTTTATTGGTTTGAATGCGGTAATCTCAGGAATTACTGGTCCGATTGAGCAAAATCTTTCAGTGTTAAATAGCTCATTTATCGAGGAAGGCTACATATCGTTTTACTCAAAGACTAATAGGAACGGATTACCGATGAGTAATATGTCAAAATTCTTATTTTTCCTTTTGAGAGCTTCCTCTGCGTGTTAGCCTAAAGTAACTATTCGAATCGGATGAATTTACGTACAGAGGCTAGTGTAATATAGAAATCAACTCTCACTTGTATAGAAATGTGTATTACTGAGACGGAGATTTGATACGGCTACTGTGAAATTATTTGTACTTCTAGCCCTTTCTTGTTCCCGTTCACGGTACAAATTACGAAGGACGTTGGAACTGGGTCACTTCGGAAATAGTTTATTGTTATCGGCTAGTCCGCGCGCACGCAACGCTCACACGCACACCAAAGCGCCGTTTGCTTTTCAAACGATTACGCACACGTAGAAACCCCTACTCAATTAGGGTTCATCTTTTATGCCTCTCGGAAGACCTTGTGCTACCTCACCTCCGGAATCTTCAATATCTCTTTACATGGGTGCGGCTTCAAACGTCTTCCGCTTTCGTACAAAAATCGAACTTTCTTAAGGCCGTCTGGTCAATAAAATTGAAAAGGCGTCGGATTTATATTTTCATTATTAATATAAAATGTCATTACTGCTTCTAAAGGCCACAGTGTTTTGGTCTATTAGTTTTATTGTGTTGTTACCCTTGAAGGAACGGTTATTATTTATAATCTATTAAGTACTTTTAGGTGGGCCCTTTCAGTCGTTGGTTATCTTTGAGCAATTGAGAAACCTGGCTTCTATACTGATAATTGAACGTACCTAAACCTAACCTAACTTACTTAAACTATTAATTCGTGAAACTGTCAACTGTATAGTACACTACCGTAAACTTGACCACATTGATATAATAATTTAGTTACATATCATGACGTATGTTAAAATTGTCATTTAAGCGTAGATTTTGATTCGTATATAATTTTATAGGCAATTCGTTTAATTGTAAGTTGTAACTTAAAGACCTCAAGGCTCTCGAACAATACCAGAGAGGCACAGAGCCATCCATTGAATAGCAATAGATAACGTACAGAGCTATCAATTCGGTCTAGCACATTCACAGTACAAATCTGCGCTAACATCCGGAGTAGGGCGGCTTCGGTTGTGTGAGATACGTACACACTCATACGTTTTCCAACAAGCCCCCACTCTGTTCGCATTCACGAACACATAGCTGACACACGTGAACCGTAAAGACTAGAGAGTATTCCTAGAGCTAAAACTGAACGGACGTGAACGAAAGCGCACGTACATTGGCCACGAGATGTATTTTTAGCGAAACGCCGGCGTACGGGTAGGTCAGTTACTATTATGACTGAAATTTTGATAAGAGGCATTGACTCTGTCGTAATGCAAATTACGTAATAACTTTCATTGTTATATTCTCTTATCAGTATATTATATACTTCATTCATAATTTTTCTACTACACTGTACAATTCTAAAAACAATACTTATTATCGTTCTGTATTTATCCAGTAAGTTGCTGACTCCTTTCGAATATATTTATTCCGAAAACAATGTATTTGAAATTGCTGATCTAGGTAGTACACCGTCCATTTATTGGTATAGATCAGCTTTTGTTGTTCGTCCGATACCTGACCGTAGAAAGTTGGAAACAATGGCACACTGATTACTATGTTCGGTATACAACAATTTTGTGATTCATAGTTCAGTATTAGTTGTCAAAGTATGATTCAATTGAACACCATTTTAGCGGAAGACTTCAAATGCAGCTTCACCGTCAAATTGAAACATTTAATGCGTAGTTTCTCAAATTATTTTTACCAACAACTTCTTAAGCTTTTTATACCTTTAACACTCAGTAATAGCTTTTAAGCACAAAGATTAAAGAATATAAGTAATATTCTTTGTTAAATTTTATACTTTTAATTAGCAAAAAGTAAGATTAGGTCATTGTTAATAAATAATAACAGAAATATTTGAAATTAATGTATTATTCCAGAATAATGTGCTCAGTTTATGTATATAATTACATTGATATAAAATACAGAATTTTAAATAATTATGCTGACGTCAAGGCCATTTAGTAAAATATACAAATAAAAAAAATGTTGGGCCTACAAAATTTTGTAATCGTTCCGGTCCAACGAAGGTTATGCATATTGATCTGTTAGACTTTTAATATTAATAACCTATGTTTTTTATATTTATTCTGGTAATAAATTAGGATGTTTTATTACATATAATGGACAAATAGTATATGTTAGATTTTGTAAAGCAATAACTGTGCCTACGACTTCATACATGTTCATTAATCAGTAATTATTTTCGTATCCTCATTTTCATGATTTTTAAGTATTATTGATAATTGTTAAAATAACCCAATTTCATAATTATACCTAACTCTTATGTACATAAGATTAATATAACATACAGATACAAATTTAGACATAAATAAATTTGTATCTGTATGTTATATTAAGCTTGTTTCATTTGCATTTAATAATGCACCATTTGCAACAGACACTGAGTACATTTCTGAAAATTGACCGTTTTTAAATGAATTTCCTGACAAATGTAAACATTATTCTGTCTTTGTTATCACGACAAATTTTAGTGATGTCAAAAAGATAAAAAAATTAATTGCACCATTAATATACAAGTAATTGAAATTCATATCTACTCGATTAATTAGTGTAGTTGTTTTAAGACTGAATTATATGCATTACGTTAGAATTATTTAGACACGGTAGGTAGATATGTATTAGAAACGTTTTTAATACTTAATTAATAGTTGTCGCATAGAAAAGTTTTTCAATATATTATATCATTACATAGGATAAAACAAAGTATTCAACTGCGTCTGTCTATCTGCCTGTTTGTCGCGATAACCTCAAAAACTACTGGACGAATTTTCACCAGCACATTTTTTTTTTTTCGAATCTGACTACGCTATTGGCCTAGCAAGGTCTTAACAGCTTCGCCGAACTACTGGCAAAAAAATGATTCATGGGGAAGGTTTTGGTATATAATTTATCAAGGATATTTTTTTATAATCAGGGTGGGACGTCTGCCAGGTTTGCTAGTTTAAAATAAATCAATTCGCAGAGATAGTTTCATATTACAAATGTTTGCAAATTATTATCATCACCATTAAAATATGTGTCGGAATCTCCGTAGTTTCTACGATAACGCTACTGTACGGATATTTTATCACGGATGTTAATATCCGACGGCATTTTCCTTTACCGTATCCAGTTATTATTATACGATTATCATTTTATACTTTCACGTAGATCTTTCAACTAATTTGTAACATAAATATCATTGTTCCACATACACTTTTTTAAAACGCGATGCGAAATTATTTTGTGAACGATTTCACGAACAATCAGTGATTAGACGACGATAATAAATGTTGTCTAAAAACCCTTCTAAGGGCTATATGAATAGTTGTTATTCTGAATTGCACTAGTAAAGAATCTTTGGAACTGGAGAACATGTGCCAATGTCGATGGCAAAAACAACACACACACTTATTTTTGTCCCAAAAGCACAGTACTAACTAACGAGTCTGTTTGATATGAAGCTCATCCTTAACAACATTCTCGGATACATTAGTAGTTCTAACTGGGCCCTTAAAGCTGCAATATACTTTTAACTTGAGTCAAATCTATATATTCTTCTTATATATATCTTCTATTTCTTTAAAATTGAATATGTCCGTAAATAATGTTGATGCAGTATTCCAGGCTGGTTTGCTATTAAACAAATACCACCGTCTGTTACACACATTTCTTCTTAAACCGATTGGGTTTTAGCAACCTGGTATATTTTGATTTCTACAGTTGAAAATATGCTGTCAGCACCTTTCATATAGCTGCGGCAGTTTATAATAGTTATCAAATACTCACTTTGTAAGTACTATAATAACATATGAAATGTATGCTCAGTTTAAAGATGTAATTAAAAAATCAAACTTAAATTTATATGGTCAGATAGTTTGACGCTATATTTCTTTATATATTAATTAAGTATATATTATGTTATTTAAATTCATGAGTAATCTCTATTGTTTATGTTGAACAACAAAAATAAAGCTTATTTTAACTGTTGTTATCTTAATTAATATTACATTGTCAAAAATGCGATCTAAATAACAACTCTGTTTTATGGATTTTAAAATATGTTAAATAAGTTATTTTTATTTAAATAAATCCACGTTAAATAATAATTACCTTGTATTACTTTACCTTAAGAATAAATAACCTATTTGACATATTTTAAAATCCATAAAACTGAATTATTTACATTGCATTTATAATATAGGTAAAATTAACCACGATTATTTTTTAAATTAACAACATCTGTTTCAGTATACTATATATTCAGTTTATATCTTTCTCTATATTTATAGCAACACTGTAAAACTTCTTCTATGACCTCTGATAAAGACAAACAGGATTTACACGTTAAGTTTTTTTTTATATACTCAATAAACAATAACGATATAAAGAAGAATCGAATGTAATTTTGAAACAGAGAAATTCGACGTCAATTTGAAAACAATATAGTTTTACTACAAGATAATTGTGAGTAGTAAAAAATGAGTTAATTATATTTGATAGTATTGTCAAAAATTAACCAGTTATTATTGTTTCAATTTAGAGTACCACTTCAGTTTATTGATACTGAAGCGATTAATAAAGAATGAACATATGTCTTTTGCCAGCGCGCCAGAACATAGTGTAATTTGGACATGGGTTCATCCTACAGCCAAGGTTTTACGTAAAAGAGAACATATTGATTAAACTATTTTGTTGTATTTTCTAGTGCATGGGAGAGAAAACCTACCTACCAGTCTTGAATAGGTAATTTCTTGATAAATTTGTAGTAGGGTGACTTTAATGTTGGAGGTGGTAGAGCCACACTGGAGCTGTCATGTATGGGTCGGCTCGTCCGTGGTAGTACCATCCACTGACAGAAAACCGACATGAAGTAACAGTACTTGCATTGTTGCGTTGCGTTCGGTCAGTGAGAGTGCCTACCTCCATTCCCTCTTTACACTCCTTTCACCATTTCTCTCTTTCTTCTATTCCCCCAAACAGGCTGACAATGCACTTGCAACTCTCCTGATGTTGCTAGTTCTATGGACGGTGGTGATCACTAAACATCAGGTGACCCACCCGTTTGTTGTCTCCAATGATATATAAAAAAAATAGTATTTGTTTTAAGTCAGTTTTCATTTCAGACTCAGTACATTATTTCCTAATTTATTTTAATACGAATATTTGGTAAATATTTATGCAAATAGGCATTACTTTTAAAAATAATGCACTTCGTGAGCTTTCCTCACGAGTATCTTAAAATACGTGTACTCTTATCAGTAAGTCCCGGTCTAGCGCGTGTATGGTTTCGTATATTTGACTTGAGATAACGCCAAAATTGGGACAGATATTGTACTGTGATTCGCAACCCGACTGCTTGTAAATTGCTTAGTGTAAACAGTAAGAAAAAAAGTTAACTAACATATACCTGATATATTTTTTTAGATTTGTCCTTGTTCGAATATTATTAGGCTACTAAGCCTTTATTCCGTGTTTTATGTACAAAAAAAAAATAAAAGTAATTCAAGATTAAATTTAACATCAGAACGCGGTATGAGAAACTGACATTGCGTTAATTTTCGGCTACATTTCGTCCGATATCAATGACCTTGAAGAGAAATATCAAACAAAGTGTGAGATTTATGTACTTGTTTCCTAGACAATCTCGGTGAGTCACATTCTAACCAGTTTTTTTCAAATATTACGCTCATTAGGGAAGACATGCTTTGACGATGTTACATCGAGAGAAAGCAAACATTCTATACATTTAAAAAAATACTTTTTCTAAATGAAACGGGCGCATGTAGTATGTCTTCAAATTTGCATTATTTAAGTGTAAAATTCAACATCTCTAATACAGTGGCAGTTTGTCCATTAGAATGCAGTTCCTTATTAACAGAAACCGATAGACAATCTTAGTATCGTCTAGCAAAATAAAAGGTTGAAAACTTGCTACAGTCGCTCTTTGTCGAATTTCCATAGCCGTTAAATATTCATCGAAATTTGCTAAAATTAGTCTTTTAACTTATTCTTTATTGAATTAAGTAAAATTACATCCCGATATGCTTTGAAACTCAATATAAAACATTTACAACACCACGACTCGTTAGTGAGTAGGTATATTAAACCAGCCGTTTCTAAATTTTGAACTCTTAAGCACCAATTTATTTTTTACTTCACCCTATTTACTCAGTTATAATAAATGGAAGTGGATTATAAAGTTAAAATAAAATATATAACTACGATTATTACAATGTAAATATATCTAACAGTGAAGTTATTTTCAGTATAATTCAACGATTCACAGACTTTATCATAATAGTAACAATCAAATCTTACCAATAAATACAATAACAGTGCTATATTATAATAGAATAGTCATTGCAAGATTGAACTACGGAAGCATCGACGCCACTAATATTTCTACTGAGAAGCAGCAGTGCTCGTAATTCTTCGTTCCAGTTCTAATGGGGTTGGGGTCAACATCATTGGCTTATGTGATGTTTCAACTTGATTCTTTAAAACAGCAACATATTAAGACTGACTCCAGGACTAAGGACTTTTTTAAAACCACTTTGACCAGTTAATATCAAGTGTACATACGTATTTAATACTTCACCTACAGGTAAATCTAAAGAGAAAATAGCAAATTTTATTTATTATAGTCAGTAATTCTGGATTTCTCATTGTGTTAGGTGACTTTTGTAAGTACCCACTTTTTTTACTTTTTTTTTGGCAATGAATCTTTCCGATTATTACTGCCATTGTCACGTAGTTAGTAATATTACAAGCGTCGTACGATCATTTCAATATTAAGCATCGTGTGAATCAATATTCTAACAAGATGGTGGATCCCTTGCTAGAACCTTCCAAGGAGTTTTTGTGTCATCTCAGAATTTCATGTTCAGTGGTATTATTTTCCATTCACTTCACTTATGCACAATAAACTAACTATATTACGTAAAACACCACCAAATTTACACAATATAGAGTCGAATAACACAAGATTATGAATAAAATATAAAATCCACTACATGACAGACTAAAATCCCGCCAAAAACTCAAGTACCCACTTATTTACCTCTAGCGCGAACATTTCTAACCAATGTAATAGTATAGAAATAGTAACATTTTGTATAGAATTTTAAACAGCTCTAAGTGAAAATATTTACATAAAAAATTGGGTAGCCTAAACACCTCGAGTTTACTTTCATATGGTTATCGAGAAGTTAGCGTAGTAAACGCGACAAATGTATTGGAATCACGAGCCACAACAGACTTGTTTTAACCAAAAGATTTAATACAAAAAGTCATCATGCTTGGCTAATTTTTGAGTCATTGATACTGAGAATATAACAAAAGAAAAGAGACATCAGATCACCAACGTATGATTCCGACCTTGAAGTTCAAAAAAACTGATATCGATTAACTCCAATCTCCAAATTATAGATCTGTAAATGATAAAATATCGAATAAGTATAGAAACATATAATAATAATTTAGTAACTGTTTTTATAGCGTTATTCATCTGAGGACTAATTCAAGCTAGTTTGTCAACTTTTGCTAATCATATATTCGGAAGTCGAACGTAATTGCTTAATAATAGTTTCGGATTCAATTTCAAACGTCACCGATGTACTTTAAGGCCACACACTATAATATTTCAGTTACGATTTGAATTTTTATAGTCTGAGAAACTACGTATTATGATTTAAATTCTGCATTATAAAACCGGAAAAAATCTAAATTAAGAGTGTTTATGTCACTTTAAGTTACTGCATAAAACAGCTGTTTGTTGTTGGATTATTATGTTACTGTTTATAATCTTGGTGTGTATGTCTGCGATTAATGTATTGTAATATCATTTGAGCGATCGCCATCGTAGTTTGCGGTTAGATAAATACGGTGTTGTTACAAAAAAGTTAAATACGTATAGAAGAATACTTACTTTGCAAAGGTTATGTTTTAAATACACCGCGCTCGCTGAATATTCGCCATCTTGCTCTTTTATCTCGCTTCGGTTTGAATTGCGAAAAAGAATAATGCGAACTTGCCTCGAGCGAGCGCGGTGCATTTAATACGAAACCTTTGTTAAGCAAGTATTCAATACGTATTTAACTTTTTTTTGTAATAATGTTTAATGAGAATTTTTTAAGCTATCCATTGTTATACTGTTTAATCCGTGGCCACATAACTAACAAATGGTAAATAAAATACTAAAATAATTTAAGAATAATGCTCAAACCAATAACAAATGTAAGAAGAGTACATGATATTTTTTAACGTTTTTAAAATTTAAAAAGACGCAATTACAATATTATTGATACTTTAGTAAATAAGACAAAATATTACGAAATAAATATGTATGTGAACTTGGCATCCCGACTTTGTTTGTCTCTGTGTATGTACTTTAAACAATACAACATAGAGGTCACATCGAAAAATAAACATAACTGAAAATGTACAATTTTTTATACAACTAAAATTTGACTTTTACGAACGGCAATTAGATAATTCTAGAACACCGCATCAAAGTGTTTTAGAATTGAGTATTTTCCCCTTGAGACTTGTTTACGAACATTCATATAACTACGTGTTCATTCGTGGAATAAGCGAAAAATATTACTTTGATCTTTACACAGTTTTATTTGTGAAAGTGTGATTGAAATGGTAGCGGGTAAATTCGGTTCATGGTATCGAAAGACACGCATAGTGGAGAAGTATATACAAATCATTCGTAGTTATATTACAGTTATATCTATATTTTAATTTGAAACCATTTTAATTACAATTCGGAAAAGAAGATCTCTTTAATAACGGTATAGGTGTTTACACACAATATTAAGGTTTTCAAATACCAAGAAATCTACTTACATTTTTTTCTTTCGCAATTTTTCTCTTCGTCATATTTTTATGGTATTACAAATTTAATACTATTTACTTTAATTTTTATCGGAAACAAGCTATTGAAAACCGTCGAGTCAGGTTCTATTACAAAATGTCGTGTGTGAAGAATTCTGTACAAATGTAATTAGTACAACACAGACATATGATTTTTTAACCCCTCTGATTTTTTAACGTGAAATCTCCATATGGAAGTTGATTTAAGAGAGAACTATTGAAAGGACTGACTCCAAGAGTATTGCCCTTGCCCAATATTCCTTCCGCAAAGCAGTAACACTCATACTTCTGTACCCTGAAGTGCGAAGATGCCATCATGTACAGGCGTACGGACTTTTCAACTCAGTTCTCAGAATTATGGAATCAACTAAAATTATAATTAGCTTCAAAACTGTTATCATTTTAAAGTTAGTGTTTGTAAACTCTTGTGAAAACATTAGAGGGCCTGAATGCTTGTTTGCTAATTAACAACCTAAAAACAGTATCGCTTGCACTGACATACCAACATCTTACTTGATTAACAATTAATTTAGAACTATATTAATCATAATTAAATACTAGCTGTTACCTGAAACTTCGTCTGCGTAGAATTGTAAACGTGTGCATAGAACGCGCTTGGATCTGGCCATAGCTTGTTTAGTTTATTACAATAGCGCGAATTATAAACCTATTTTTATGTAACCTAATTATTATAACCTAAGTAACAGTGCTTGCATTGTTGCTATTCGGTCAGAGAGAGCGCCGGAGGCTCGCTTCCCCTTCCCTCTCTCTTCCGCTCCCTCCCCCTACGCCCCTCCCCGCTTCCCCACCAACACAGGCTGATAACGTACTTGCGACTCCTCTGGTGTTGCTGGTGTTACGGTGATAATCACTTAACATTAGAGGACTCACCTGTTCGTTTGCTTCATATGGTATAAAAAAAGAATATTTTAGATTTGTTTATTGAACTAAGTGCCTTACATTAATCATAATTGTGATAGCTCGTTGATTGCGTCCTTGTTTTTTGCGAGGTCACAGGTTCAAATGTTAAAATGGAATTCCCAATTTGATAATAAGTACATATACACAAATTGCATTAACGCATATTTTTAGAAGATACAAGCGTTATTTGTCAAATGCTCAACACGTTAAGTGCAATGTAATTGAAGATTGGTGGATAAGATAATTCTATGTGTAAAATAAAGTGTATCACTTGTTCTAAATTATATTTTACTCAACGAGAATATAAGTGCAAAAATTAATGTTCGGATAACTGTACACATAAAATATATTCCATCCTAATAAACTACATAAACAGCCGTTTTATTCTTGAAATTATTGTAGATATACAGTACGAAACCGGTAACCCAAAACTTGACAAGTCAAAATAATTCAATTTAAAAATAGTTTATTCAACTTAGGCATTGAGAAGGTGCTTCTGCAAAACTACTACTGCTTCGGAAAAACAACCCAGTCACGGAGAAGAATCGGCAAGAAATTCGATCTCATTAATTTTAATCTAATTCATCTATATTAATATTATAAATCTCAGGAAATTGTTCTGTTTTGATTGTCTGAACGAGGTAATCTCGGGCCTTAGAAGTAAGACTGAAAAAAATGTAGTAATTTTTTAATTTATATATTGAGTACTTGTACGACGAACAGGAGTAGATGATCATTAGTCCGGTGAAGCTGTTAAGACCTTGCAAAGTCAATAGCGTAGTCAGTTCGAAAAAAAGAGTAGATCACTTTTCATATGAAAGGTACTTAGGATACCATAATCATGTCGCTGGCCGAGGACGGAATAAAGACGCGAGAAAAACCACAGAGTTACAACTCGTGTATAAATAAAACAAAACGGCTTTCACAAAGTGTACAACTGAAAAAGTTCATAAAAATAAACATACTCCCAACAAAAGAATGTCAAGATTATGTAAATTAAAATCCGAATCAATGATAGACACGACTTGCAACACCGAGATTAGTTCATGTCTCAACGGAGAACAACCAAAAATGATCACGTAACACGCTGATGTCCGTAAAAGTCAGGAAATCAAAACTGAGTCGCTGCAAGTTACGTGTCGGGTGTCGGGTTACATAAACCTTTCGCATACTTTCTCTGTCAGCAAAATTTAGCGTGCCTTGTTACGTAACCCATGAAATGGCAGTCGACTAAATTTCATCATTATGAACACACGGAGAAGATCAGCACTTTATATGGAGGGATATGACGAAATGTGAAATGCCGGGATGTCTTAAACAAGCGAGACGTAAGTTTTTGATTTTATCATTCGTTTTATATGTAGAAGTGTGATGAATTATAAACTATTTATTTCATAACAATGTTTTTTGTCTATAATATACTTATTAGAAAAAACTTACTTTCACTCCTGATAAAAGTGGGTAAACTTGAAAGAACTTCAATAATGTAAAAACATTTAGTAGAATATTAACTCTTACTACTCTTTTAATGATTATAACAATCTTTGTTCTAGTTTTCAAGTTATATTATAAGGGTTATAAGGATAGTATTTATTACTCTTATACTCAAAAATATATAATTTTGTGGTTAAATTACATTTCCGTATATTATAAGTAATACTTTCTATATACACGCACTGTAAATGCAAATGTTATTTCATAAATCTATAGACAAGAAATATTATAATAATTGAAATATGACACAAATCGATCTATTTACTTACCCACATGAATATAATTTTATGATATTCACCGCTATAAAAGTATCTAAATTGTATTTATTATGCAAAACAATCGCTTTTAAATAACAGAATTCCTTATTTATTATGTACACATTTAAAATTAATGGTTTATTTATCTGTAACATACGCATAAATGTGACAATAATGACTACTTTTCATGTAAATACTTTTAACTAAGACAAGAGTGAAGTAACTTTCTAAAAACTGCTCGGATGACCTTGAAATAAAACGCTGTTACAAAATCGCGGGCCGCTCGCTGGCGCTAGCTCCCCCGTTTCCCCACTCCAACATTGCAGCGTGTTCACTACGCACGCACAAGCGCACCGTCACACGCCTGTGTGCGTACACACGACCGCAAACATAAACACAGCTGTGTGCGTGAGTTAAACAAGAAAGGAGTGAAAAATCTACTCCGACCTCACACTATTATGACCAATAATAAAATGACTAATTACAACTGGCAATTTTTTATGATTAATGAAATTACTCAGAGTTCATCTTCCGTTTTGTAAATTTCAGTTACGGCATTTGGGAAAAACCAAGAGAATATATCTCTACAGATCGTTTTACAAATGTTAAAATAAACCATTCATGCATTTACGCCTTCGTAACGTGCTAACAGAACGCGCCTTAAAACTCTGACGGTTTTGAAATCACCGCCTTCCAAATATAAGAAATCCTTGAACATGGATATGTGGGTCATGATCAGGTCCAAAATATATGTCTCGTGGATGGCTATTAGCATAGTATAGAGGCGCGTCGATATGTTGCGCAATACTGTTGACTTTCATCCTGAAGGTCAAGTGCCATCCTATTTCAAAACGGACCTTGGACGAATCTGGTTTACCTCGTATCGTTTACTAAGAACACTTGAGTAAATCGAATAGACGGAAGAGATTGGTGTTAATAGATATTAATCAAACATAAAATTAACCGATGAATTTAATTGTTAGTTTCATAAATAATTTGCGGTGAAAAAGATTACTGACTTTTGATTTCCAACAATAGAATGTTGTATAAGATAAGCATCAATTCATTAATACTTAACTTTTGTTTGGTTATGTTCAAAGCACCTAGCGATGCGAAGGTCAAGTAATTTCGCGGCGTGAGAACGCCTCTATGTAGACGAATTAATTCATTATAATTTGCTGTAATAACACTAGAGATATTCAAATCACTGCCGACAATCAAAGTCGACCTTTTCTAAGATACGTTCTTTATAAATAGTCATCTAAGTACAAAGTCATATCTAAATGTCGAATACGAACTCGAATTATTTTCGAAAGCATTCGAGCATCCTGAAATTTGTCTCCAAAAGTTCACTTTTATAAAGATTTGTATATTACGTAAGAATTTAGTATACTGTTGAAATATTCCTTGCTTGCTAATATTTGTTGTAAAAACATAATTTTTAGTTGATTAAATCACATCGTGTCTCACTTGGTGATCCCATAAACCAGATTGCGAGTAGAATAGTAAGAATAGATTATGACTCACATACTATTGTGAAAAGGCCTATGATAATAAGAACAATGCTGCATCTCTAAAAAAAAAAAACAAGTTCTATTTATTTTTACTCTAGTTAGATGTAAAAACGAACGACAACGTAAGGTAGGTAACACCGTCAATGTCTTTAGCCGAATCTTCGAGGGTCATGATTGCACAATCGCCTGCTAGAACGGTCGAAGTTAGTGTAATGAATCTATGTACATTAGAACTGTTTACAGTAATAGTTAACAAGTATCTGGCACAAGGGATCGATCGTCAATCAAACGCAAGGTGAGAGTGTAACTGCGTAGCTATTTTAGCATCATCGAAGGTAAAACTCATTCTCGCTTTCGGCCCAAGACTCTCACGTACAAGGGTACAATTGTATTTATTAATAAATACATCTGTTAGTTGCCAACGACGGTAATATGATTAGTTGTTATTATTGCTTAGTCAAACGATACGGCAATGACATTCCATCAACTGCTAAATACTAACAGTGCTACTATACAATTAATAGAAACAAACTGTGCGCGCTATTTCAAAATGATAAACAAGTTTACCACAAATAATATACGTATCACAAAATATAATAATGAATGAAACAAACAAATACGTAAGTTTCTTGTGAAACGTAAAATAATTCGTAATTATCACACAAATTATCATAATGGCAATGATCTCGTTTGACTTAAGTTGACACTGATTAAAATTACTTTGAACAGTTCCTTGTTTTTTTTTTCAGGCCAAAGAAAATAATTCACAAATATTTGTTGTCACAGAGCATAGTTACTCAGACCAGGAAGTAAATTTGATAGGGGTTGTTGAGCGATGGACACCGTGAAGGTTAGATGACCGTGGCTCTCATGAATGAGCAGGCATTTGTTGTGGAGTTTGTGTTACATAATGGGTGTATGTAGTTCGATACTGGTGAATTGCTAGCGCCGAGCATTTCGTTCGAAGGCCGGCAGCACAAAGCGTGCGCGGCGTATCATTCACCACGCGCCCCGCGGTTTCCTGTTTGACAACTATCGACTTACATCACTATCGCTTTCTGTCATACTTCGGGCGGCTGTTAGAACTTTGTAAAGGGGCCTGCCTGTTGCTAAGTACTTTAATACGCATTTGTCATTGAAGTCGGCTACTACCGGCATTAGTTTTACGGCTTCCCAATCTGGTAACTCAAAACTCTTCCTTATTATTAAATTATTAAAATCGTCTTTTTTCTTTCTCATACGATTAGTAATATCATCTGGCGTGTTAAATAGATAAATCTGCATATTTTGTAATAAATAAATAAGCGTTGAAAGGTTACGTTGAAGATATAGTTGCAAAATTTTCTAGAAGCGTATAATTGCCGTTTTCAATGGGATCGGGCAATATAATTTGATCGATCATTTCAATTGTGTAAATGGAGCAGAAAAACGTTTACAAGCATGTAAATGCAGTTCATGAGATTTTCTGCGATTGTGAGCAAGAGGGCCGCGTAACTATGTTAGTCAGTTGTGTCAGCCGAGATGCACTGGACCATGCTGACATCTAACCTGGATTCTCAGACAACATAATTATTCGTTGTCGTTGTTCGTAGAGTGTATATTATACGTAATGATGTGTTGAAGACGACCTACAGTAAGTTAAAAAGTCATAGAATGTGATTACGTACATAAATATATTCCACGGAAATATTTACACAAAATTAAGTACATTGATAATAGTTGAATCTTCATACTTATATTACATTCATCCATAGAAATGTATCCATTAATACTTTTACTATCAAAATGGTAATTTAAATTAAATAATAATTCTTCTACTAGGATCTCAAAAATTTTCCATTGCAGATTTTGCATAACTCATCAACTACTACAACTCTTTACTCACTTAACAACTTATTTACTATGCATTTAAACCATTACCTTTCCTCTAATTCACAACCTTAGACTTACTCAAGTTTTTAAATTATTAGAGTAAATTATTAGTATTAACGTGCTAAATTGTATACATCCTTTCTTTAGACTTTTGGGTTTTGTACACATTACAACATCATGACGTGACGTCGAGTCATTGAAGCGAATGATGTTACAAAAAAATCTTTTTACATATAATTGAGTTACAGTAAATCAAAACGCGTTCTAGACCTATTTAATCACCCATTTCTCATTGATGTGTTCGCAAAAATATGCAACTTTTATGTGAATATACTTCTTTCTACTCAGTATAAAATATTGACATGAATATCGCATACCGCAATCTATTATACCTTCTAGATTGTTAACAACTGATTCTTCAATGTAACAACCAGAACACATAACTAAATGTTCGACATCACATATGTTTCATTTCCGAATGCAAACTATCCAAACGACTTTTAGAAATTCCTCTAAAACGCTCAGGCTTCTTTTCTTAATAATTATTCCTAGTCATTTTACACTTCCTTTTTAATATATTCAAAGGCTCTTGATACTTTTGCTTTACGATAGTTTGACATTGATGTCAATGAATCGACTAGTCTACTGCACTTATACAATGCACCATCTAGAACATAATAAAAGTTAACAGTCCATCGCAAAAGTATTCTTACACTCATCATTATTCTTCTGAAACTAACGTTCAGTCGTGACTTTAGCCTTGACATATGTCCAAAAAACTTTTGAGGAAAAGATACACAATAAATAAATCTTGAAACTGTTCTATTTCGAATCTTTCCAAAAGCTTTAATGAACGTTTTATAATGTAGCGCTTTCACATAGAGATTAATCATTGTTTGCCCGTCGTATATTTTCGCAACTTTCAATTTATTTGGCAATAGACGGGGAAAGTTGTACTTTTTTCCCAATCCTACGCTTCAGTAGTTCAACGGTGTCGAACAATTTATAAGCATGCAACATCGACGCCGCGAAACGTTTCGAAACGGTCTTATATACCTCTAAATATTCTAACATTGTTTCCGGCATTATTAAAGAGGAATACAATATGTTGCGGCATTTTGTTTCATGAAGAAACACATTTTTAATCGAGCTAAGTATAAAATGCTGGTAAAAGTTTCTATTCCATCATACATGATGAGTCAAATCCCCCACGTGGTAAAAATTTGTTGTAAATTTTAAATCTTAATATTTTTATTTTTTATGTTTGCTGTTATTACGTCGGTAATTTGTACTTTACGTACCCTACGTAAGATTTATTTTCAATATTATAATAGGTATTTACTGCCGATAAATTATTGTATATGATGATTTCAATCCTGTTATAAGTTTACTTATCCATTTTCTCCATTAGAAAATATCAGCGTAATTATAGTGCTGTGGGATCAACACAAAACTAACTTTATAATTCTCATGTTGCTAGTAGGAAGTAGGTATACTTACTATATACAATCAGTTGATAAATAGAGAAATTATTCTTCTATGATTATAGTATTTGGACAGTAATATATTTAAAAGATTCACTCCCTCATTTTCTAAATGTACTGTTTCAAATTATAAAACACACTTGCGATATCGGCCTTGAGTACTTCCTATAATTTTACTTAAATGTTTATGTCTGTACAGTTCCATCTATATATTGTAATCTGGATAATATTATGTTAACTGTCGATTTATTGCAAGTAATAAGAAGTAGGATTTAATTTACTTAGTTTTAAGTTAAGTTTAATTAATAGCACAATAATACGAAACAAAGGTATTTACGGTAGTATTTACATGAATTAGGTATGCAAACAATTACTTATTATTTTGTCTATGTAATTAATTTTTTGTAGCATTTTTTTGTTGACTTAACGCTGATGTGAGAAATAAAAGAATTACAGTGTTGTAGTGAAGCACTCGTCATAGACAGTACTATAATCAATAAGCTGATTAAAACCAAATACATTGTCGTGCTTCGTATTTTTCTTGAGATAAAAAATCCGCATAAACGCCTCAAGAATTTATGTATGCTCTCTAATCCCTGAAACAACTGAACCGATTTTAATGGAACTATTACTGGTAGATAAGGAATTCATCAGCCCATTATTTAAGCTACATAGGTATAATCACACGAAGCAATAATATTTTTTTTTTCTCGAACTGACTATGCTATTGACCTGGCAAGGTCTTTACAGCTTCACCGGACTACAAGAAAATTTTACTCCATAGTCCGGTGAAGCTGATAAGACATTGGTGGGTCAATAACATAGTCTGATCGAAAAAAAAATACTCAGGAAAATTAAAATCGGTAGGAGTCATACAGATTAAGTAGCAATAAAAATATCACAATAAAAAAAATCAACAAATTTTATTTCGATAAAGCACACACTTCGCGTGAAACAACAAAACCATTTTCACGCGATCCAAGTAGCTAGCAATAGCTAGTCTATTTATAAATCAAATGTCACTTTATTCATACATTTTGTATGCAATTACAATATCTTGTATATCTTGTCTCCGTATTACAAAGTCTTATTTTACTAACGTCAATACATTCACGCAGAAAGAGATTCTATATTTGCTCGGATTTACCCACAATTTACTAATTTAAGTGCAAAATGTAAATCCGCGTGGTAAATTTACAAAACTGTAGAAATAAAGTAAGCATCATCACACCATCTCACAAAAAACTTGATGACGAATTATTAGATTACAGGAATTTACACGACTTCCTCCAGATCGTGCTTAATAGCGTTCTAGCATGTAATAAAAATATAAGCAGAACTAGACAGTTTCCTGCAGTGACAATGATTTTTTTTAAATGTGAATTATGGATATATGAATTTTTCTAATTCTCATTTTTCTTTGTTACATAACTCCCGCAATCTTTTACCTATTTTCAATCACCTCTTTTACAGTCACCGTAAATTTTGTGGTCGCCCTGAATAAAGCCTACGTTCGGGCTTGCGCGTAATATATTCGAGAATATAACAGAAAACAAAGTTAAATATATTATTATAGGAATTGTAAATTGGTATTTAATTATCCTTAGCTTGCCTCGATGTTAAACGTATAATGTAATATGTATTTATACTTAACATATACCTACATTTTTATTGCGTACAACTATATGCAGAGCGGTCAATAAATTTGAAGAGGATTGTATATTTTACAATTACTTAAACTCCATGGAAAAATATAAGAATACGTAGCTTATATAATACTCTTAGAAATCTTCTATATAATAATAGAAATGGTTTCACAATCAATTTAGTCATTTTAAAAATTAGCACGATAAAAAAACAGACACCAATTTTAGTTCTATGTATACGTCATTTTTTTCACTACTTTGAATGTAAGGACAACGCTGTGTACTTGTAGGTGATAGCAAAATTACAATATTGATATATTCTGCTCTTGATTAAAAACGTCGTGGATAATCTAAACGATTGAATAAAGATCTCGTAGTATCTAATAGCATTTGCAGGAGAATATAATATTTTAAAAGTATTCATTGTATCGGAAGAAATCGTCAGTATATCGTGGGGTGACTGGTTCTAATGTTAGAATACGGTTACTGAGTCCGCGTTTATCACTATTATGGTAAACTACCGGAGTGTCAATGTGCCAGATCATTTGATGTAGATCTAGTAATGAAGTGATAAATTATCCTACTGGATATACCCAAGAACATAGTGATAACCCGGTCACAGTCTTTCGACTATTATCGTTTCTAGATTAATGTATATCCAATAGATTTTAACTTCACCGTACATTGTCATACCACTATAAAAATAAAATCTTTGGTTGCTGATTGATGAACAGATAATTATTACCTATAACTAATACCCGCGACTTTATTTGCATCGTTTATTATCTCAAGAATAATATTTTTATGTACAAAGGATAATAACATAGGCACCGCACTGAACCTTCCTGAACGCGTGTTTCATATAAAAATTGTAGTTTCTTAAATTTTATAAATTATTTTGGAAACTAGCCGCCCCGACCCCGAAAAAAAAACTAAAATTCAACCACAGCGTCACCTATCGAGCCCAATTCTCGTATTCTTGAATCCATATGAATACTCTCAAAAAATTTCATCAAAGTCCATACCGCCGTTTAAGAGGAGTTCAGTCCCACACACGGACATAAGATTATATGTATATATATAAATATTAAGCTACCGTAATAATCTTTTTTAGATGAGGTCCAAGTGGCTAACGAGTATAACAAAATTTTTGATTGAATTTATCCTGTAGTTTTTGCGTGATGCACACACAACGCATACCATTTTTTTTTTCGAACTGACTACGCTATTGGCCTTACTAGGCCTTCACAGCTTCACCGGACTACTAAGGCGAGCGCTTAAAGCATTCAGCTAAACGACCAATATAATTTTATGTGTATAGATACATTATCTACGTCACTGTACGAAGCTTCATCCTGTTGCTCATATTTGTTTAGATTTCTAAAATACTCTTGTATAGAAACATACTGTCAATAAATAACAGATAAAATCATTCTTCATAAAGAGACAGGCCATTATTTTTAATCAATTAAAAGTGTAATTATTTACCCGTTCTTTATCGCTGTACCTTACAGACTTACTACGCTACAATTAGCAGTACTATTGCTCCTTTTACAGTGATACGAATGCCATAAAAACAATCTAGAAACGGTATTGATCGAGTATCGGATAGCATATTGCCATTCTAGTTCGGAACTTGTTTTATTAGTGTGGTTAATGTTACATAAGTTATCCTATTATTTAATTTAACCTTGCTTCTATCTAATTGAGATATTCAACTGTATTTGTTTTGTTAAACATGTCTGTTAAGTATGATTTCCTCTAAATTGTTTAAATTTACTAACATTGGCCTGCGACTTCGTCCGTGTTGTATTATAAGATAGAAAAGTTGATTACAACATACAAAGAAAATATAGCCGATATTCAAACTCAACTTTAACGTATGTATACTAAGGCAGTTATTTATGTACAGCATTGTAATTAGCTGTATTGTTAATTATATGCATTGTTGTTGTTATAGTCTGTAAGGCATCTGTCAACATTAGAATAAACATCTTAGCGTCACCTAGTGATGATTTATATTAGAATAAATAGCATGAAAACCACCTTCGAGTAAAAAAATTTCGATTTCCTCGTGAAAGTTCACACTGATCAATAAAATGGTATTGGATTTTATAGTTTTCCGACAAACCGACAACCATGTTTATATAAACAGATACAAGAAGATTAATAGTTTTTTTTTATCACAAGTCAAATATTGTAAAATAATGCGTCGGTTACAACACAAAACAGAAATAATTCTGTATCAAAGCAAAACAGAGCAGAAAGATTTTTTTTTTTTCGAAATGACTACGCTATTGACCCAGCAAGGTCTTAACAGCTTCACCGGACTACTAAGGCGAGCGCTTAAGGCACTCAGCCGATTTTATTTTGGCAACCAGCTCAAGGGTGCACGGCACACCTCGGCATGGCTGTTGCCTGTTGCATGCAAAATCGCGACCTATCTTAGCTAACCTAGCTAACTATCCATATATGTATGAGTTGTCGAAACGTATATGTGTACCAAGCATACACGCCTCATCAACTCCTCCATATATTTATTATCGGAAAATTGAGAGTTTTTCAATTCGATAAGGGAAAAAAAAGTAAACCCTTCCACTTTCATGTGTAAGCGTGTAGGCGTGCACGTGTGTGGGGGTGATCGTGTAGTGTTGTAGCGGTGATGTATATTTGTGTGTCACCGTATCGCGCAAGCAACACACTCAAGGGATTCCTACCGAGAGATCGAACCTAGGCTTGAGCCGCTGCCGTGGGAGGCCTAATCGGGTGTGCGGGAGCGAAATTAACCCCCAGACCACGGTGGCGTAATCTGTGGTTACGCGGGCGTGGGCGTGAACACGTTCTGTTTCGAGGGACAGGCTGGTACTGATAGTTCGCTGACGTGATTGAATCAGGAGGGTCGGTAAAAATGTGTCGCGGACGTCTTTTATAATGCGCAACGTTAGGTACGGGTTCATAGTTTGCGGCGGATACCACTAACGGAGTGGGATGATTCGCGGCTTTTTCAAAATAACTAATCGGAGCAGAAAGAACTTTGTATCAAACCAAAACAAAGTAGAAAGAGCTCTGATGTTTTGCAATTAAGAGTCGATTATCAGTGCTGAAAACGTATATGAAGGGGACATTATCAGAAACTGTCACTAAGAATTGGAGTAGGTATAGCGAAGGTTTGGACCGAGTGATAGCGGTCTGCTCACCAAGAACAAGTTTCCGAAGTATTTTTTTTTTCATAAAAAAAAACCATGTGTAGTTGTTGTTTATTTAATATTTAATTAAAATAATAGTACAGGTTCCAAAATGACGCTACAATGCTACCTTAGCTATGCAACCTTTCACCTAAACTTGAAAATGGGCATGGAATGTAAAGACACCTTAATAAAGTGTATGATCACGTCTTTTGTTTAATGTTTTGTTACTAACTTAAAATACGTAGGTCTTGAAGAGAGAGTGGAGGAATATTTGTATATGCTGTTATAAAAATAATCGCAATTAAACCAGCCAATGGTGTATACAGATGGTCGTTTAAACATAGCAACGAATAATAATCAATATTCAGGCTTAATTCACGAATATAATATTTCGTACAATTGCCGCATATTTTATTTACTATAAATTAATAACCACGAAGTCTACGTTTGTTTGTTTTTTAACGAATAAATTACTTCGCAAACACATTTTATTTCTAGAAATAACCAGGCATATGTGTTGTTATATTTCGAAAAAAGGTAAATCCAATTTTATCCGTTCCTAATATCCTATATTATTTTTCAAGATCTTCAGAGTTAGTACATGGAAAAAAACTAAAAACCTATAAAACGCAAATTTTCAACAAAATTAAATATTATATAAACAATTAAAATTAGATTTAGCTCATTCTGAAATTTAAAATTAAAAACCAATATATCAGTTTGTTTGTAAAAACTAACTCAACGAATTAGTAATAAATTATTATTAACTCCTTGAATGTTGTTTATTGCAAAATATCAGTGAAAGTGTGTGTTTAATTTGACTGAAGGTTGATTCGACGAAATTTAGGAAATGCAAACACGGAAAACCTTACTTTTCAGTAGTAAATAGTTCTGATAAGCACGAAAGAACCAGTAAAATACTAGGTGCTGCCATCTATGAACACAGTTTGAAAATCTTTGTATTGAAAATTACTGTCTTGATAATGACATGGGTCATCAACAGATGGCATTGTTAAGTATACTCGTACATATTTTATACTTTTTTATAAATAAGCAAGGACAGTAACAATTAAAAATGTTAATTCTTTTATGATGCAATTAAAAGTCTGTTAATTAGTAAAATAACTAAACTTGTTACTTCTTCAGGAAAAAACTTTTATGTTCTTATTAAAAATATAAGTAAAAACTGTATATAGTACATTTAAGTATGATCATAATATATACTACCAGAAATACATTTTTTTTATTATAACAATTGTACTATAATTTAAAGTAAAAACTCTGAGGAGTCGTGGATTATTTTACAAAAGAATATATTACTTCACTCCGTATACAAAACACAACTATTAATTTATTTTATATGTTGGTAATATATAATTTTATGTAAGTAGTAGATAATTATTCGAACATTTTAAAAGAAAAAAAAAATGAATTTGGGATTAGGTAAACCAGGTGGTTCTTATTACTTTATATTTTTCGTAACTTATACGTTTCGTTCGCAACTTCGTAGCATTTCACTTTTCTGAATTAGATTCAATTTATTCTTACCAAAGCACAACACTGTGCAGTGTACTTGATCGAGAACACAGTAAAACAACGGCGAAAGATTTATTATATTATATAGATCCATTGTCAGATATTATGCTATTATGCTAACTGTTGGGTGTATACGTGATCCCGAAACCTAACAAAACAAAAGACAGTTACTGTGTCGGAATTATCATCATTTGTAACAGGCACAACTGTATTGTTTTGCCATCCAGCATATCCCTACTACACTCCAAAGGTGTATTAAAAGACATCGCTTTTAAAACAATTATACGTACATCTACATTGTGAACTTTTTTTTATTTCACCTTGTGACAAGTGACACAATCCTTTGTTTTAGAATGATTTTGAAACGTTGCTGTAATAAGCATCCAGTAAAAAACTAGCATACGCACATGACTTGGCGCTAAGTTATAGTATAGGACTGAATAAGACTAAAACACAGCAATTCTTTGATAATTTTTCAACTTTGTTTATTTTAAATAGCAATATTCACAATGTTATCACCCTGAGTATTATAGATACGAATAAAATGTATCACCGGTTTCTTAAATCAGCCAATTACGGGTTAGTTCACTTTTTATCATGGATTTTTTACATGTCATATAACTATATTTAAAAGAATTTAGAATTAATATTTCTCTAAGAATAAAGTAACTAGATACGTGTTCATCTATGAACTAACACTTAATTTTCTTATTTGTACATAATTGATTGTTCAGGTATTATTAAAGGCCAAGTGACAACCCTAGGAAGCGGTTTGATGCAAAACATGGGATCTGCAACGTTTCGAATGGTTTCACGCAAACAATGGCGGGTGAGCCTGTTTCGCACCACTGATTTTGCGATACCCTGAAAATGTTATCCTTTAGTGAACCGCCGTACGTTAGTGCATACTGAATAATCCAAGAAACTCTTGTATATAACCTAACCGCTATGTATTTTTCTAAACCAAATTTAAGCTATTTTTTAGTTTTTTTTTCAAGATGTTTTTTTTTTAGAAAAATATATACTACCTAAAAAGACTGCTTGATAAAATACAAGAAGAAAATCTCAACCGTAAAAAATACCAAGATTACGGATATTTTGTCACTCAACTGTGCATTTCTTACTCACGCATTTACTCACGCTTTGCTCACGTTGATGTAGATTTAACCTATCCCTTGGCAAATAATACTTCTTTCCTAAGTGAAGGCTACCCTATATTCGTTTTTGTATTCCTGAAAGTCTCTATGAAAAACTACATGAAGTAAAAGCGTAACAAACAGACAAACTCACATTTGTGTTTATAATATGACATTACTGTTTAATGTTATTCTTACTATGTAACAAATTTTTACAGATCTTTTTATACAGTGTACAAAGCTTAGAACGTTAGTAAAGTGATACAAAGGTTCAAATTAGGAAGTTATCCATTTTGTTATATATAACCAAAACAGTATTTATCTTCTAATAATAAATTGTAAAATATAATAACAGGCTATAAGTATAGTATTGTAAACACTACATAATATAAAACAAAGTTCTCTCCTGCCACATCTGTCTGTCTATTCGCGATAAACTCAAAAACTGCTGAAAGGATTTAAATGCACTTTTCATCATTAGGTAAAGTTTCATGAAGAAGGATGGAATGAATGGACCTGCTAGTTTTATTAACATTCTGAAAATTACAGTCATACAAGATACATGTCACCATATCAAATAGATGTCTAATTTCGTAACGTTCTAATATAAATTTCGCTATTATTCAAATACAAAAAGTTGTGTCGTTTTCTATAATATCAAATTTACCTCTGAAAACAGTAATTAAAGGAATAGAGATTATTACAACTGTAGTATTAGGAATATTCGAAAAAGTAGACATGCCTTTGAAAAACAACATTAATATTACGATATTGTACACACATTAACATAACAATTATTCACAATCGGTCTACCTGTCAAAGTTTACATATTTACCTTGAAATGTCTTTTAAACATGACCATCTCCGTACCATAATTTGTTACTTTTACTAACGTAAACAACCTTCGCTCAATTCGTTCCACATTCAACACAAATCGTAAGCTGATTCCACGAGTTATTTTATATATTTCTTTCTAAAATTGATATCTGTTATTATTCTATACACGATCGGTGTAATTAATCATGAGACCTTCAGATAATCTTATTAAATTGGAATCAGCCCACATTCGTAAAACCAAGAAAAATTCGGCATCACGATATCTCTTGAAATATTATTTTTTATTTCATACATAAAGCGGTTTAATTGAGATTTCAATGACTTCACGTTTCCCGCGCTTACGGAAATGTTAGCTCTTTGTTAAATAAGACTTCATTTTTTATCAGCATCATCATTAGCATAAAGTGTAAAAGTCAATTACGTAAATGTTAATGTATTTCACAAGAAACGGCTATGAAAATGATCCTTTATTGACCATGAAACTTTATTGAGCGAGGTCGAATCAAAATTAAACGAATGTTTTATTAAAATTTAGAACTATTAGAAATTCAAATTCGTATTTTCTTTATAAATTAGAATCAAACTGACATCTCATTTGTGAATAATAAGATGTGATATACATGGGTTTTATACCTATTCCAAAACTGCAGTTTTACGCAGTGCCGCAATTAAATATAGCTTTAGAGCAGAAGAGTGCAAGCAACGATAACAATAAGAACCTTCCGTTGCCTGTGACCCCACTATTGCCAAACAATCCACAAGAAGCGCCTGATGATCGTCTTTTAAACGATCTTAGTTCCATCGCAACGCATATAACACAAATTACAATACTTTATCGGGCCAAGGTTCTATTGCGACAGGCTTTCTAACACTTGCCATTAGGACTTCTGTATCTGCCTTCAGCTGTCCAAGAACGTAACAACTACTCACATTAATTTATATTCTTCTCACCTCTTAACCTTTTTCATTTAGTTGGGAAACTCGGTGCGGATAAAACCCATTGTGTCGTATCTAATATACGATACAATAGCATCGGTGGAGTGAATTCTACTACTGGTTAGAGTTGATACTGAATCGTTTGTTAACGTAACAGTCGGTTGCCTGCAACCTTGTCTTCTTTAAACCGTCGACTTTTCAGTCTGGCATAGAACAAGTCTAATGAACCGAAAACATTATGAACGGCATCTATTTTAGTATGATTTCACTTATTTACGTACCGATTTATATCGAGAGCTCGATCACGAAACGGCAACTGAAATTTCCTAATTACTTGTTATTTTTAAAGGAAGGATATAGTTTCTTTCTGAATAACATGTATTTTTACGGTAATTAAATTAAAATTATAGTTAGTATTTCCATACGGGTATTTTCAAATCTGCAATGGTTTGATTCTATATTATTGAACTAAGACTTAGAGTAAACAGTCTATTTTAATATTTCATATTCTTTGTGGTTAGCAACTAAAACTTAGTACATTAACGTTCACACGTCTGTATACTACAATAAGAAGCATTATACAAGTTTCACACAATCATAAAATCTAGAACCATGACACGACTGTTACAGTAAATTTTATAATGACTATCTCATTGTTCTGCGGCCGTTTCAGTCACAGTCGTCAAATAAAACATTTGATATCAAATAATCTGAGGTAAGAGATAAAGAAATAACACTTTATGTCGCTGAATCTAAAAGAAATATTGTAATATACAGCAATTTTTTCTTAGGTACCTGTACATATTTTGCTATAACGAACATAACTACTCTCGAGTGAAGAAATGCATTCCTATATTCTTAATTCGCTATTCCTAAATTACTTATAGACTTATTTTCTATTCTGGTGATGTGACGAGTGTATGTATTTTTACTATTTTGGAACACTAAGATAATTTATTAATACTCAATTAAGAGAACCAAAGCTCTAACGTAACAAGAGTATTCTATCAACTATCAAACTTTCAGAATGTTCATTGGCGTAATGTTTATTAATAAATTAATTCTACTTGTTGCTATATCAATATTTAATTATATATGACATGTCAATTAACGATTTATTGTGACACAGAAATCATGTGTATTAATAATTCTTCTGAGTTTTTTGAAAGGATCTTGTAATATAATTTAGCGGTTAATTTTATTCATAGTGTTATTTGACTCTATATTGTGTAATATTGGTTGCATTTTACGTAATATAGTTCAGTTATTGTGCACCAGTAAATGAATGGGAAATAATAGTACCCAGCATGAATTCTGACTTGCCACAAAAACTCTATGGAAAGTTCTAACAAGATGGCCACCATTTTGTTAGTTCATTGAAATGATCGCAAAAAATTGGTAATATAATACCTACTCGACAATGGCAGTGATACGAGTAATCTACTAGAAAATTGATTGCCAAAAATAAAAAAAGACGTATTTGTAGTGATAGTTAAGATTAAGAATTTTTGAAGAACTTTTTAGGCGCGTTGTGCGGTATTTTTGGTAGTAGATAAATTTATAATTTTGCGTCATGACACGCTAGCAAGCGTGACCGGCCGTATAGCGCTCGCGCGGCTTGCATCAGACCAGCCAGGCATAGTATAAGGATCATTATACGTACACAACGTATAATATTAATATTTTGCAGCTCATCATAAGTACTAATAGATATAAAAATCACACTAATGGTAATCAGTTCAAAAAATAAACTCTAAAATTTAAATATCGTCATTCAGATGATACGTAATTTAAAAATTCAAACTAGAATACAATTATTCCATAGTTTTGAGTTTTCAATCGTAATAACTGGCTTCACATTTTTTTTATTTTGTATATTAATGTGGTATTAACCTTTTGCAGTGCTGGAATGATGGGCGAGGGCCTGCTGACGCTCACGTATGGCAAGCACCACGCCTGCATCCTGAACGAGGTGGGCGCGGCGTGGCGCGGCGCCAGGTACTCTGACTTGGTGTTGGTGTGCGACGACGCTGTACCACTCGCTGCACATAGGATAGTCATGGCCGCAGCCAGTCCTTTAATAAGGTATTTACGATTCATGACAAAAAACAAATAATAACCAACTCTCAGTTTACAAATTCAAGAATGCACCAGAATTCATTCGAAGAGATTATTTAACGTTTAATACTTTATAGCAATCTTCGTAAATTCGTAAAGTATGATTTTGTAAAGAATATTGTAATTAAATAAATAAATATACTATGATATTCTTACTTACATCTAGATCACGACATGACTAATCTTTGTGACATTATAACATGTTCATGTAACGCGTCAAGTGAAGGCAAATACTCGTATCAAAAATTACGGGCACCTCTCTCCCAATCTATTGCTAATTTGAAATATATTTATGTGAAAAAAATAAAAGTAAAGAAAAAACAAGGCTAAATATAGTGTACTTGTACAATGATATGAAGTTAATTTTGAATATAAACTAAAACATCGTCATTTTTTCACCATGTTACACTTGTAGGAATATCTAAAATAGAATAATAACGCATTGTCGAAACGGGCGCAACAGAATAAATATTTTTTGGTTTAGGAATCTAGTACTAGCTTTTCTCCAAAACAGATGTTAACATATAATGCACGACTGTGCAAACACCGTGAAACGTAATTAACACAATTAAAGTATTATTTTGCTCACAATTTTTTTTCCCCTAAGATATTGTTATTTTTATAGTATAAATTATATCATTTACGTTACTGCCAGAACGACTGCCGTTTTAATATTTAGACTGTTTTGAACAATATCAAAAGATAATTTATATGTTTTCCAATTATAATGAAATACGTATATTAATTATATGTATATATGTTGTTAAAACATAAAATAGCTTCTTGGTAATACACTTTTAAATCATGAAATGGTTATGTGTTGCAGGAAAATACTCGACGATACTCCATCCGTCGAGAATCCAGTCACGATTCACATGTCAGGTATCAACAGTACCCTCATGAGGCACCTCCTTGTGTTTTTATACAGCGGTCAAGCTTACATTGAGGTAATTTATAGCTTGAATCTTTACCATACATTAAATAACAAAACGCCACAAGAACATTTTCTTTTGCAACTGCAATATGAGAACAGCATTAGAACAGTTAGATAAAAATAGCTATAGTAGGTAAATATTAATATTCATTTTTTTTTTCAGTCCGGTGAGATAGATGACATGCAGGAACTGTTCGAGCTTTTGGAAATCAAGTCAGACGTATGGAAGTCAACAAAGGAACGTCAACAAGCTGAGGAACGAAATAGATCGTGTGAACGGAAAGCAAAAAACCTCAAAACGGATATCAATAGTAATGAGAGCAGTAAGCATGATGCGCCTTCAGGCTCATCTCATTCAGAAAGCGACAGGGTAACCCCTGGGGCTGGGTATAGTAAAGACAAAGACAGAGGTGAATCAGAATCGTTAAGTATAAAGAAAGAAAATATGTCAACTAGCAGCAACGATGAACGGGATGACGAGGATGGTGATAACAGAGACAAGGAGTGTGGGTCACTGACAGCAAGGCGAAGGAGTTCATCAAACCCTGTCAATTTATCACTTGCGAGAAATTCAGAGAACACAGGCAGTGAACATGACGATTCACAAGACGTGGATGTTGAAACAATCGCAGCGAAGGTAACTTTTACACTTAATTAGAATTCATTTTATATCTTAGATGATTATTTAAAGCTTTTGTGCATGAGTATGAAAACAATAAATACACGTTCTTGCGTATATACTATACAATAAAAGCTATTTTTTTATTCAGAATATTTCAAGCAGAAGATCTACTTCGTCCAGTCAAGAGGATCAACCACAAGAAACTACAGTTTATAGAAGACAATTACTAAGTGATCGATTGGGCCGAGGAATTGAGCGGACGAAGAGGAAATCACATTATCTAGAGCCTCCCGAACTTGACCTACGAACTGTTAAATTAGAAGATTATGCACACCTTAAACCACCTGACCAAGATATAATGTCACTTGTGCAAACATCGCCGGAAAACTATGTTGTAACACCCCATCGGAAAAGAAGACCCGGCTTCCACAATTCTCCCTCACAAAATCCTCCATTTGTATCATTTCCCCCAAGTTACTTAGAAGAAATGGCACATTTGCGGTACACGCAAGGAGCGAGCGCCGCTGCTGTAGCCGCTAGTCGACTTAGTGCGTTACACCCGCTTAGTACGTCCGCGCCACCTTATCTACCAGAACGAAGTGTCACACCTCCAACAGCAACACATGAAGACGCTTTAAAATATCGACCTCCAAGCGCAGGCTCATGGGGACCGTGGTTATGCCAACCACAAATGAGTAGTGACGACGCGCCTTCCACGGAACATGATCAAGGGTCAAGCAAACAGGCACCAGTACGAGAGTACCGTTGTGAATATTGTGGGAAACAGTTCGGTATGTCATGGAATCTCAAAACTCATCTTCGAGTTCACACAGGAGAAAAACCTTTTGCTTGTCGACTTTGCGTCGCTATGTTCAAACAAAAGGCACATTTGCTAAAACACTTATGCTCGGTACATCGCAATGTGATATCATCGAGCGAAAACGATGGACGGACTAATACACCGGGTCGGTTCAACTGTTGTTTCTGTCAACTCACCTTTGAAGCATTACCGGAACTTATCAGACACTTATCAGGACCACATAATAGTTTGCTTCTCAGCAAAAATTTACACGAATGACAGAGGCCCATGTGACGCGAGCTTACGCGTATTTTTGGACATTGAATAATACTTCTCTCGGTTCGAGAGTTCAATTGTGATATGTGTTTAAGAAGGATGTAATGCTAAGCACCTAGTTTTAAGAAGTGAAATATCGCAGAGCGATACTGATAGTGAAGCATTCGTAGTTAAATACTGCGGATGTAATGTTGATGACTAATTTAAAAATCACGTTTGCCGAATGGGTCCAATTTGTTATAATTTGTTTAAAAATTATAATCCGGGACCAATACCTTCCATGATAGTATTTATTTGAAAGATGTATTTCATTAGGGTAAATATTATTGTAAAAGCCACCGACACATTAATTCCTTAAGAATAGAAAATAGACAAATAATATGTCAGATGAAAGTTGCGAAGTTTGTAGAGACCTAATGCTGTGACGTCACATAAACTACCTCCTAAGTTAAAGCAGTACCTTTTTGAAACTACTGTGACGTTAAAAATATAGGTTCTAGTATTGATCTAAATTCCAAAGCATAAGGTCAATAACTCTAGTCAGAATTGGAACTCACAAATGTATATCGACCGTTGTAGGTGTTATTGGTATTAAATGTGTCTCGCATGATAAAAGATGATGCATTTTATAATTTTGCATAGTACGGTAAATGGGAAATAAAAAAAAAATATTTTTATATATTCGAAATATTCATAGCACATAGTTCCAATATCTAATCTGACTTTATAATTCGCAGCTTTTTAGATGACAGTTTTTACAATCTCAATATTAGGGTTTATATCACTTATGAAGTAACTTCTAATCTAGAAAATGTGTTCGTAATAGTATAACTTACAAGAAGCCTATCCTTCAATATGTTTGTGCAGATTATATGTAATGTGAATGAGCACCAAAGATATGTAAAGCATTGATGATGTTTTGGTGTATACAATTAAGGGAAATTAAAGGGACCTGAAATAATTTTCATTTGTTAAATTTAAAGTATATAGGTACCAATTAAATAATCTCGTGTCTCTAGTTACTAACTTCGAATTTTTCTATAAACTCTTCCGTTATATCGCTAAGAACTCTTATAGTATGAAGTTTAAATGTCATCTTATTTTTGGATTAATTTACTACTTTAGTAATATAAGCTTACCAGGCATTATTGTCAAAGGGATAATATTGCCAATTTTTAATACTTTTGAAGTTTTTCGAACACATTTTTGTGGCCAGTTATATTAACTATTATTTTAATGGATGCTGGATGTTCAATGATAATTCTTCTATTAAGATTTTTGTTTGTTTGTAATAGACAATCCTATAATTTCGGACGTACCTTCAAAGTAAATATTATTTTGTTCGATCAATTTTCTACTCTAATAGGTTTCAATTATTAAAATAAATGAATGGTTCACTTCGAACAAATCCTATTTTGTTGTAATACTCAATTTTAAGGCACGGATCGTAATTTGAAAACCATCTGATATTTTTATTTATAGTGGGAACTTTGTCAATGCAATTTCGTTTTTGTTTATTATTTTAAAACTAAAGTTACCATTGAGTTGTTCAAAACGTAGACTAAACGACAAAATTGTCTATTTGCTTTACGAGTTTCTTTCGAACGTTACCTAGCGATATACCTGATTTTTCTTGTTATATTTTTACGTCTTTGTAATTGGGGATCAATTTAATTTTAAGAATCGTGATTTTGGGGTATCATTAGATTTCTATGTGATAAAACATCTGTTTTTTTGTTGTAATTAGAGGAGTATTGATAACGGTGTCTTCCATGGACAATATTTTCGACTCTAATTTTGTTTAAATTTAGTCTTTAAGTCAACAGTGCATGACAAAATCATCCACATATAAAAAACTGTATGCCTAATACGTAAAGAGATATGTCTAAAATCGAACAAACTCATACGCATCAATAAAAAAAACACTGTAGCTTGTAAGACTGTTGTGATATGTGGGCTTTGGTCGCGATTGCCCCTGTCGAAGTAATCAATGCAAATAACTCACATAAGCGTTTAATATTTATATTTTGTGTTTTTTCGACATTATTCCACGAAACAGTAATATTACTCATCTAGTTCCAACTACCATATACCATATACAATACAACCTTTAAATTGTCTAAATTTAAATTATTTATATACGCAGGTATGTATTAAATCAATGAAATAAAGTATTTTTTGATGATTATTAGTAAAAAAAGATTCCAATGAAGTTTAAAGATCATGTTCAAAATATATTTTTTAACATTTATCGGAAATAATTCTAAGAAACACAAAATATAGAGGCGATGCTTCGGATTCGAAATATTATTGTATAAAACATGACGTTGTTAAGAACTAAATTGTAAATAAATAATAGTACATAAATTTAATGATGATAATAAAAGCTTAAATTAATCTTGTTGAACTTGAATATTGATTTTCTCTGTGTTAATTATAAATCTAATCTAAAAAAAATGAAAAGTATTTCATAAGTTTTCACATAGTGTACAATTTTTTTTTGTAGATATTGTTTAGAACATTAACATTCTGTAAAAATGTGTTCTTACCATAGTTAAATTAAATAACGAGAATATTTTAGTTACACACACCACTGTTCCTTATTTATCACCGAAATCCTTAAAATATTTTAATAATGAATTCAATATTATCGTCTATATCCACATAGTCATCAACTTTAGCAAAAATATAGGACAAAAGTAACTTGTTAGGTGTTATTATAATTCCTGAAAATAATAGCACAACTAAAATCTTACTTAGTCTTTATTTACCGAAATATTTCTAAAAATTGTCTAGAATAGCGAAGTCTATACAAGATAGAGTTACCGAAACATCACCGCCACATTTCTACCATAAAGTAAGAGTTCTAAGTAACGCTAGATTTATAAATAGTTCTTGCAGACTGTGGCCTAAATGTAGCAGGTTTCTCTGATCAATATGTAATTAACCTAAAAGATAGGGAGTGAGAAGTGCAAAATAGCCTTAACTTAAAAAAATATACATTATAAACTTCACACTGCTACTAGCGTTGAGGTAGACAGGTCCCAAGACTTTGATACACGAGATGATCCAACCAAATATAATAAGGTACTTAGCAACGGCTGCATGCTGTTTGGTATAGGTATCGCCAAACTGATGTATAAAAACATGTCCTTATTGTGGCTAATTCCTCTAAGTCCTGCGTAGACGTCACGATGAGTACTGCTCTCACTTCTTGCGGTAGGTGACCTTGCCATAGTATTCCCACAATTCGCTCTGAGCTTGCTGCAAGTAGCTGTCAAGTAAACAAGATATTAGATATATTTAAAAATACTTAAATAAAATAGATAAATGTTCTTAATAATCGAAATATAATAATGCACCTAAATGTAGCTTAAAGAATATCACGTAACTAAAATTTTGTTTGTGTAATGTGATATATTTCATGCAGAACACGCCTCATGCAAATCAGGTCTGAAAGGTACAAAGCTTAAGTAGTTATGATATTACGTATTTTATTATCATTATCCAGCGAAAATAGAGAAAGAAGATAAATCCACTGTAATTCCATCTAAATATCAGTTCAATATAGAAATAATCGTGTTTTATTGTTGAGTTGGATAAGCAGCAATATTTGTGGACGCAAAAAAACTTTCCTAGGAAACTGAACATAATTTTTGGAGGCAATATGGTGGAACTGTCAACAAGAAAATGGGTTAGATAAAAACTTTCTTAAAGCCAACTGATCCTATTTCTTATGTAGATTAAAATATTCTGTCAAACTTATAGAGATTTGAATTGTAGAAACTTCAGAAATCGCCGAATCCTTTCTTTTAGTACGAGAACCAGCAATATTGGAAATCGCAACACACCTTTACTGGTGAAGATATTGATTTTTGAGTAATTTTAGGGTTCTTAATTTAGGAATCAATATTTTCACCAGTAAAGTTGTGAGGCGCATTAACCTATACAACGGTTACCGACAGCCAGATAGCCCGCACAGTGTTCGAAAAAGCATAAGAAAAAATATATTAAATGACCAGTTTTACTAGAAATCTTCGTCGAAGACGTTGCTAACTCGTAGACTATATAGGCATGTTTCGTGTGAAATTGGATAACCTTGTACATACAAATAAATCAAAATGGATCGAAATCTCTTAAAAGATCAAAGACAGTCTTCCAGTCTGGCCAATAGCGTTATCAGTTAGAAATGAAAATCCAGTAGGGTTTTCAATAATTCGAACGTTCAAGATACCTGACCTGCCCTTAGTGCCCCCTCCCACTAAATACTTGATCTCAGTTATAAAAAAACGTTGCACATCTTATCAACAGCCTTCTATTTTTTATATAAACCGTGTATACTCAAGTGGAAAAGCGCCTGCAAATTTAAGGGTAATTCATTTTTAAGAAACTTCTGTACGAAGTTGAAATTTAAATACAATAGCAAGTTTCAATAGTATCCGACAGATGGCTCTAAAAGATATTTTCATATTAAACAAGTCAAAAAAGCAACACGGATAAGAATTTAAAGCAATTAATTTATTAATTTTTTATTACACTGTTTTAATGGAAATAAAGTTCCTAAAGTAAGAAAAATCAATTATATTATTGATAATACTTTACAAAGATGTTTTTGTTTGTCTTTTAAAGCACTATGTCATTCTGGTCATGCGAGTTTTTATGCGTAAGCTCACGAAGGTGTGACTTAGTACAATCGTTTTAATAAAGATGGGGTGCGACTCTTTCCATGTTGAAAATAACGAAGATAAAGTCAAGGCCTAAAAGGTTAAGGTAAGGCTGTAGTCCGGTGAAGCTGTTAAGACCTTGCTAGGTCGATAGCGTAGTCATTTCGAGAAAAAAAAAAGAAAAAGCTAGGGTAAGGAAATCTATTAACATTAGATATCAATATATAATTATATTATAAATAAAAAAACATTGTCTATATGTAGTAGGCAGTAGGAAAACGGTTAAGATTTTCTTAATTTTTTGTTATTTTGTTACTAATGACGAGCTTAAAAAGTCTTATCAATAAAAAAAAGGGAAGATTTTTTTTTCTCTATGGTCGAAGTTCACTGGAGCACTTGTTTATTTTTTTTTAATTATTTTCATCACTATTACAATGCGAATATATCATTTTTAACGTAAACAACTAAGGAATGATTCAATAAATGTAGTATATTTTGAGGTGTTTTTTTATAAATACCTATGAGATCTGTTTCCAAGTAAGTCGCTGCCATGCACATGATAACAAATCAGTCACAGTTACTCTTTTTAACCGACTTCAAAAAAAGGAGGAGGTTATCAATTCGACTGTATGTTTTTTAACCGACTTCTTTTTTTTTATGTTTGTTACCCCATAACTTTGGACTGGCTGAACCGATTTTGAAGATTCTTTTTTTATTTGAAAGCTAGTGCTTCCCGTGTGGTCCCATTTTTTTGGTCCAGTTCTGTCAACGGCATCCAGTGCAAAACCGTATAAGTGTTAAATTTGCATTTGGTGTGTATACGACAAATAGACGAATAACTCAATATCATGCCAACCAATTTCGATGATTCCTTTTGTATTGTAAAGGGTGTTCTTCAAGGGTAGTTTGATGAGAGTTTGGTTAGGTTCTGATTATGGGATCCCTGACAAAGTAACACAACTTTCAAGAAACAAGTCTACTCCTTTCTTAAGGGCCGGCAACGCATCTGTGATTCCTCTCATGTTGCAAGTATCCATGGTCGACGGTGATCACTTACCATCAGGTGACCCACATGTTATAGAAAAAAAAATTATGTACACTAAAAATGGAAAAATAAAGTAAATTTTCAAAAAAAAGAATTAACCGACTTCAATATTAATCAGAGGCATAAAAATAAGGCACTGAAAACCGGAAAATAAATAGTTTACTAACCGAAAATCATATCATCTACATCTAGGTACAAAGGCACCGACTTTCAATGCATCTCTTGGTAGCACACATATTCATATGTTTCATTAAATTTGGTTAATTTGATAAACTATTTATTTTCCGGTTTTCAGTGCCTTATTTTTATGCCTCTGATTAATATTGAAGTCGGTTAATTCTTTTTTTTGAAAATTTACTTTTCTAGTTTACGGCTTTTCGATTGTTTATTATAGATCGAACCGATTGCCCGACGACATCTGTTTAAACGATTAATAAATTTAGAAATCAAGAACGAGAAACTAAAACTTCAAAAAATTTTAAACATGGCTTGAATTGGGATAATTTATTTTCCTGATGAAATATTTTTATAAGTCAAAGAGTTTCCTACGGGTACAAAAAATTATCTGATGATATTCATTTACGGATTTTATGAATATTAAAATTGAACAGAGTTCCACATTGTCCAAGAACAATTTTAAATGCCTTTATTTTCTTTCCTTTCGAGGTATTTTTGTATTTCAAAATATTTTCTGTAGGAAAATTTATAAACTGCAGGAAATTTACTGAAAATTTTAGAGTTCCAATATTTCCTTTCCTTGTAAATTATTGTAGAAATTCAAATTATTTCCTGCAAGTACATAATTTTGGACGTTAAAACTTGGTTTATAGATTTTGGTTATGTTGTAAAAAACCTTTGGATTTGTTTAAAGTTCGAAACTAGAAACATTTTGGGGTTTGAAGTAGAACAAAAAATAAAAGACATAAAAATCTACAAATAATTTAGAATCGAACCTCTTTAGCTTAATATTGATATTCCAAAGCGGGATGGCGGTTAATTTTTGAAAATGCTGAACCTTATTTTCACCTTAGAGGTACAAACGAAAATAAAGACGGTACAAAATTCATAATATATCTATATTAATATTATTATTATTTTTGTTTTTTTTTCGAAATGTCTACGCTATTGACCCAGCGAGGTCTTAACAGCTTCACCGGACTACTAAGGCGAGCGCTTAAGGCACTCAGCCGATTTTATTTTGGCAACTAGCTCAAGGGTGCACGGCACACCTCGGCTTAGCTGTTGCCTGTTGCATGCAAAATCGCGACCTATCTTAGCTAACCTAGCTAACTATTCATATATGTATGAGTTGTTGAAACGTATATGTGTACCAAGCATACACGCCTCAACAACTCCTCCATATATTTATTATCGGAAAATTGAGAGTTTTTCAGTTCGATAAGGGAAAAAAAGTAAACCCTTCCACTTTCATGTGTAAGTGCACATGTTTGGGGGTGATCGTGTAGTGTTGTAGCGGTGATGTATATTTGTGTGTCACCGTATCGCGCAAGCAACGCACTGAAGGGCTCCCTACCGAGGGATCGAACCTAGGCTTGAGCCGCTGCCGTGGGAGGTCTAATCGGGTGTGCGGGAGTGAAATTAACCCCCAGACCACGGCGGCGTGATCTGTGGTTACGCGGGCGTGGGCGTGAGCACGCTCTGTTTCGAGGGACAGGCTGATACTGATCGTTCGCTGACGTGATTAAATCAGGAGGGTCGGTAAAAATGCATCGCGGACGTCTTTTATAACGCGCAGCGTTAGGTACGGGTTCATAGTTTGCGGCGGATACCACTAAGGGACTGGGATAATTCGTGGCTTTTTCAAAATAGCTAATCGTAAGTGATTTTACGTACGCCCAGATAGAAGGGATCTCTAGGTCTCTATGGAGATCGACTCTCCGAATGTACCACGGAGCACCGGTCACTTTACGTAAAACACGATTTTGGAGAACCTGCAGCTTATGAAAGTTATCTTTGGACATATGCGCAAAAACGGGGCAACTATATGTCATCACGGGACGGATACACGTCTTATACAAAGTGAGCTTGTGTCTGAGGGACATCTTACTCTTATGACAAAGCAACGGATGGAGGCGACCCAAGACCATAGCGGCTTTGTTTCGCACTCTGTCTATATGTGAATTGAACTTTAAATGTTTATCTAATGTAACACCGAGATATTTGGCCTCTTCGACCCAAGGGATATCAATTCCGTATAGCCTGATGGGCTCAAATTTATTTGCGCGTTTCGTGGGATCGAAGAGTATTGCGGCACTCTTATCGGGATTAACTTCTATGCGCCATCGACGAAACCATTCACCGAGAGTATGAACGGCTTTTTCGATGCGCTTCCTAAGAAAGTCCGACCGCCAGCCGGAAGTGTAAATAACGGTATCGTCAGCGTAACAACCTACCTCGACCCTCCGAGAGCGAGGTAGGTCACTGATGAACAGATTGAAGAGCGTGGGCGCGAGTATGGAGCCCTGTGGCACACCTGAGCGTATCGGGTGGGGCAGCGATAGTTCACCATCCACTCTGAAGCGGAATGTCCTATCAGTGAGATAATCGCGGATAATATGAATAAGCCTATCGGGTACGCGAGATTTACATAATTTATGGATGAGCCCTCCGTGCCAGACCTTATCGAAGGCCTTGGCGATATCGAAGAAGACTGCAATTGTGCGTTTCGGTTTACGTTTCGGATCGGCGTTAAATTTAGAGAAAATGTACTCCGTGAGGCGGTGTACTTGATTCGTGCAAGAGTGTTCGGCGCGAAATCCGAACTGCTCAGGTGGTATTAATTTTAAATTTGTGATCGAGAACTGAAGACGGTTCAGAAGGAGCCGCTCGTAAAGTTTTCCTAAGGTATCTAACAGACTAATGGGGCGATAGCTAACGGGAAGCGTAGCTTTCTTGCCGGGCTTGTGAATACCTATCACTACGGCCTTTTTCCAGACGGCTGGAAAGTGACCCTGGGACATGGCCGCATTGAAGACGCAGACCAATAGAGCTATGATGCGATCAGGAAGGAGTTTCAGAACCTCGTTCCTGATCCCATCGGGACCTGGAGACTTCCTAGGCTTGAGACGCTTGATGGCGGCCGAAACTTCGTCAAACGTTATCGGGGTTAGGGTATCCGCCGGAGGAGACGCGAGTGCATGCTCTACGGCTGTTTCGATAGACTCTATGATGGAAGGGTCAGTGTTATCAGTGTTTGGCGAACACTGTTTCTCTAAGCTTGCGGCAAGGCATTCCGCTTTATCTATGCTATCGAACGCGGGAGGCAACCCGGGGCCTCTGTCGAGAGGAGGCATTGGAGTGACCATATCTGATTTCAGAGTTCGCGCTAGAGTCCAGTACGACAGGTGAGACGGCTGGAGACCCTCGAGGAGTCTGTCCCACCTGTCGCCCCGGATCTCAGAAATACGAGACTTGACTGTTTTTCGTAACAAACGTAAACGATCGCGATTCTCTACAGACGGGTAAGCGTCGTAAGCTCGAGTCGCGGCGTTCTTTTCCGTGATCAATGCTCTCACGTCATCAGGGAATATAAAACGGCGATCGTTCGCCGCTTGTACCTCTTTCGAGGTCTCTCTGACGGCGGTCTGAAGATAATCAACCAGGGAATCGATGGCCGAATCCGCGTCGGCTTTAGACACCAACACGTCCGGAATCCTGTCTAAACTACTAGACGACGGATTTTCTTTAAAATATTGAACGAGTTTCGCGTAATCAGCCACCCTAACCGACGGCGGGGTGAAGTCTGAATTGTGACCTAACTGTAAAACAACCGGGCGATGATCTGAATCAAGTTCGTGTACGACTTGTATGAGTCGTACAGGAAGCGTGATATTTTTTAAGAGAGCTATATCTAATACTGTGGGTCGGCAGTGATCTTGATAGTGCGTGGGTTCCAGAGGGGCTATGACGTCGAAAGCGAGAACCCTACCTAGTTCGTCGAGTATTCTCCCGTTACGAGAGGTACACGGACTATTCCAGATAACGTTCCCTCTATTGAGGTCCCCCGCTATAATAACTGAATCTCCTAGATTAAGTAGCGCCTGCAAATCGGATCTTAGCAATTCTTTGTTCGGTGGCAAATACGCGGAAACTAAAATAATATTCGAGTGACCGGTCATACCTAATTTACACACTGACACTTCCATATTGATTAGCGCGGGCGGATCTAACGGCAAGCAGTACAACGAACGCCTAAAATAGATTAACGTGCCACCTCCGCGGGTTACATGGTCGTTCCTGACTATACAGTAATTTGCGATTCTCGGATTACGCATACTCGGTTTTAACATCGTTTCCTGGATGAGGAAAACGTCAATCTGTCTATCGCGCAAAAAGTCAGCTACTAGATCGCGCTGTGACCGAAGGGATCTCGCATTGAAAAACGAGAGACATAGACCGCGTGGTTTTACTTTATTAAGAACCGTGAATTTTAAGACTTATTTAAAAGAGGGTGACCGGGCGATGCGCTGAATGGTGGCTCCGATAGCCGGGAAGCGCGCTAGAGCGGTGAGGAGACCTAGCTCCTCTTCTACCTCGACGATGGCGTAGAAGGCGAGGACCAACCTCCTTCATGTCGTGTTCGCGGAGTAAATGCTTCATCCAGTCGAATTTACCCGAGAGAGAGGATGATGAAGCATAAGCCGCCTGTGGCAGCGGTGCCTGAGGCTTAGAAGAAGCCTGAGGCTGGGGTCGTGGGGCCCAGGCGGCCATAGGGGCCCGCCCGGGTTGGGCCGCGCGCGGCACAGAGGGTGGCGAGCGCGATGAGGTCGTGGGCGCGGGCGCTACCGGGGCACGGGAGGCGCCCGGAAGGCCCGGGAAGGCCTCCACGGACATGAGAGGTGGAGGTGGAGGGCGGGCGGCGGCTGCAGGCGCCCTGGGCGCCTGCCTCGCCTGACGGGGTCGCTGTGTGCGCGGTGCGCGAGGACAGCCGCGATAGTTCGCGGGGTGACCCGCGTTACCGCACAACACGTAACTCAGAGGTTCCGGAGTACCGGGAGTGCGAGCGCACTCCTTCGTGGAGTGATCACCCAGGCACTTGACGCACCTGGGGCGAAGATGACAGTTCCTCGCCGAGTGACCATAACACTGACAGTTATGGCACTGCGATGGGGTATGGGTCTTGCGTGGGGGCTCTACGGTAATACCGTTTAAATCGCAGACTGAAGTGAGATTAAAAATGGCCTTGCCCTCCTGCGAACGGTCGAGGAGAACTAGCACCATATTATAAGGGGCGCGGGTGCGTGGGTGGTACATCCGATGTACCTCACGCACGGGGAAATTTTTTTCCTTAAGGGAGAGGGTGACGTCCTCGACCGAGATCTCGGGCGGGACGCGGCGAAGCACTACGCGGAGGAGGCGTTCCTCCTCGAGTGCGAAAGTAAAGTACGCTAACTTCGATTCCCGAAGGAATCGAGTCAGCGCGCGATGGTCGGTGGATGTGGGGCATTTCACTTGAATGCCCGCCGGAGTATTGAGGGCGGACGTATAATAAACCTTAAGGGTTTTGAGGCGATTCGAGATTGAAGTCCACTGGGACTTGTCTTGGATCGTGACAGGGGGCGGGGGGCGTGGTTTCTTACCTGCGGAACCCGTGGTCTGCGTAGGAGCGAGAGGGACGGAGCTAGGTTCGCCCACGCGTGTATTTGAAACCGACGGTTTAACCGGGGCTGACACCCGGGTGCCACCTATGTTCGCAACTTTACCTGCGGAACCCGAATCTGACGGACTGGCCGGACGTCGTCTATTATAGGAGACGGTTTGGAAACCGTCTTTATCGATCTGTTGCGCTGAAGGCGCAGGAATCGCGGACGCGTCAACGATCACGTGCGGTTCGGCGGACGCCACTACGTCGAGCTCCATATCGGAGCCGGCCACCAAGCTGGAGCTCGATGTGGGTGTTGCTACAACACCCCTATCCCTATCGTCAAGCGGAGAGTGCGGCGAGAGGGTCTCGAACGAATTCGCGGTTTCCACGCGGGGCACGTATTGAAAGTCCTCGGAGGACCGGGAAAAGATGTCCATGAACGTGGAGTTCACGACATCCTAATCTACTCCGCGTGCGAGAAGACCGACGCGGCACCTATCCAAGAGCACTTTCGGATCCATTGCAGTAGATTGTGGGAGATGGGGGGGACGTGAGCCAACCTCCCTGCCTTAAGGGCAGGGGGGCACGCCAACCGGTTAACTACGGGTCTATCCCGGGTGCAGATCAAGAGAGCTGCTTAAAATAAATCAGAAGAAGAAAGGAATACGGGAAATACGTGAGCGAGACAGGCAAGGTAAATAAATTATGTAAATATACAGCAAATAAATAAATAGATAACTAAATAACCAAATAATTGAAGAGGAAATAAAGATATAAAGAAATGACGACTACAGGAATAAAGAACTACGTAAATAAATATATAAACAAGTGAGAACAAATAAACAAAGAACAAATAAATATACCAAGAAATAAGCAAAGTAATAAATAAATATAAAGGAAGGATCTCACTCAATTCCTGGTAAAAGAATGCAGGTGTGTTACGCAGGTGCGTAGCTCAGGTGTGGCGCACACGTGTGCGCTACGTCAGCCGAACACTCACGAAGTAATGGGGAACACCAACCAACTCGCGAGTATCGAAATCGAAAAGTGTAACGAGCGCGTCCGTCTCCTCACGAGCGATGTAGCGGATGCAGCGGTGCGCACAACCGTCCACCACGGCGGTTCGGATCGGACTCATTAATATTATAAAGAGGTAAAGTTTGTGACGTTGTGATGTTGTGACGTTGTAGGGGGTAATCTCAGGAACTACTGGTCCGATTTGAATAATTCTTTCATTGTTATATAGCTCATTCATCGAGAATGGTTATAGGCTATATATCATCACGCTAAGATCAATAAGAGCGGATCACAGATGAAAAATGTTTCAAAATCGGGTAATATTATAAAGAGGTAAAGTTTGTGATGTTGTGGCGTTGTAGGGGGTAATCTCAGGAACTACTGATCCGATTTGAAAAATTCTTTGAGAATGGGTATAGGCTATATATTATCACTCTAACTTGAGAGCTTTCACTGCGCATTAGCGTTAGCCCAGAGTGTCTATTTCACGACAACGAAATCGCGAGCAGAGGCTAGTTTTTTATAAAGAAGTGCCAAGTTCACGTAGTTAACAACATGTATATAATGGATTATATTTGATAATAGGTAATCTCGTACAAATAGTCATTTGTCATCTCACACTAAAATATATTTACATCCAATTCTTTTCTACAAAATATAGATAAAGTAAATAAATATCAATAACATTTATAGTGTCTAACTAAATTAGAACAAATAAATATGGTAATGCATCATAATCGAAAACTTGCTTCAACAGTCCGCTGTTAATAAAAATATATAACCACAATTAGAGAGGTGTTCAGTTGAGAGAATAGCAAAAACTTACTAGGCGAGTAATGTACTCAACGTAAGCATCCCGCGAGTACAAAAATAGATAAGGGGATATAGAAAATAAAAAGAGCAATCCATAACCGGTAAGGATGCAGGTGATATGTTTTTGCTCTCCGGTACGGCTGGGAATGAAACTGCGAGTTGGTTTTCATTCAAACTACTTTATTCATTAGGTGCGATTGCTGTTGATTTTTGTTGCAGTATAAACTTCTGAAACATTCGTTTAGCGATTTTGGAAAAACTCACTGATTTGCGTCACCGATGACCTCGACATACTTGTGACGTATTGCGCTTGTACCAGACTAGCGATGCGTAGTACGGTGTGTACATGTAATATTGATATTTTATATTGAGGTTATGCATCCTATTATATGTTTTCATAATTAGTAAATGTAGTCAGGTGAAGCTGTTAAGACCTTGCTAGGTCAATAGCGTAATCAGTTCGAGAAAAAAAAATTTAATTAGTAAACTGTATAGGGATGTGAAATTATGAAATTTAAATAATTATGACTAAAATTTGTCTAAACATTCAAAAAAGAACACAGTAATATCATTGTTTTGAAAAAAAGAAGGTTTGGGGATATGTCAATATTATTGACCCCATTTTAAAACTTCTTCCTTTACTATATTTAAAGCGATTGAACTGTGGAGACTAAATGTATAAACATTTCATAAATTAAAAGTTTCCGGTATTTTGGAGTCACTAAATGTATATATGTTGGAATTACGCACTACGTAGGTATAGGTGTGTACAAATTTATTAAAGCACTAACTATTCCCGTTGCTACGCTCGCCTCAATGTAGATTTGATCTGTCGCTCAAGTACAGCACATTTTTTCTAGAATATTCTACGACCTATTCTGTACCCATGGCAACGAGTAACTTTAATGATGATCGATTGAATAGTTAAGGCGAGAAAACGTTACAAACAGATTCACTGACACATTTATATTATTAGTAGCAATAGGCTGCGACTTAAAATTGTAATATAAAACTTATAATGAAGACAATAAAATATTGGCAAAAGTCTAAAACATATTCTAATTTGTCGTATATCTGAAGACTGCAGTACAATTGGACTAGTTTAGTAATTTTAGAAGACTCTTACACTTATTTAAAAGACCGGCAACGCATTTGCGACTTCCCTGGTGTTGCTAGCGTCTATGGACGGCGGTGATCACCTACCATCAGGTGACCCAACTATTCGTTGGCCCCCTATAATATGAAAAAGGGTCCTAGTGTTTACCATATTTAATTTATGGAAAATCAAAACACCAGATAATAAATATTGTACAGAAAACAGTAGTTTTTATATCTGTTATTTATTGGATACATTTATTTAATAATTTCAATAGTTTTATTATTTTCTAACTATAAAGGCTCGTTAGCTAAATTTTATTAATAAAGAACTGCAGCTGTTATAGAAAAAAACACATCCAACGAAGCTAAACAAGTAAAGGAATACAAATAAAGAAGAAAAAAGTTTAACATACACTGGAATACGCATTACCTAACAAGGACTGCTGCAATTTTATTATGGTTCCCAAGGGACAGAAATAAGTTGATCAAGGATTCTCAAACACTTTCTGAATCCATGCTTCTTTATACAGTGAGTTGTAGTTTCGAATAGCGTTGTCTATGTCTAGTCATTATACTGTGCGATAGAGAGAACTCTTTACAAAACCGAAGCAAGTCGATCTTAGCGGGATGTCTCACTCTTCTCCCCAACGTGCCAAATCAAAAACTACTATAATTATGTATTCTGTCGTTTTCGTAAATATACGATAAAGCGACATCTATAAAAGCGTAGTTGATAGAAAAATTACCTGCAACGAGAAAAAAAAATAGCCATTATAGAATCAAAGCGATGTGTGATTATTAATCTCCTAATATTGACAACATCATGGAAATAAAAATATCTATTGAATTAAGTAAGTAAATAAATTGGATAAAAAATTAAGTTTTTGAATGATGATTAGTTTCTAAATTCCAAAGGTTTTGATATATTTAAAGAAGTTTAATTACATTAATGACTAACTGATGCCCCTGATTTCTCGTTTAGTTATTTAATGGCAACTACGTGGTTTAACGTAACTTTTTTATTTTCTCATTTCACCTTAACATCTTCAAACCGTTTCCAGTTTTAAGTTATATCTGTTAAATATATCTATAGGGTTGGTAGTTTGAGAATCGCTGTCAAGGGGTTTACTAGATAAGGAGTTTATGAGATGAGTTTACAAGTACTAGACCGGTTTTAAGGCGAAGTAGCAAAGGTTTATAAGCGTGTCTCGATACTCTTCACATCATTCCCGTGTCTTGCGTCGCTCCAAATCAACAACATCCACGATGTGGCGTGTCTTGGTTTTGTCTCTAATTGCGGTCGCCTCAGCCCAGATACCGTCTCTTGGATGGTGTCCAGACTATCAGGTAATCTTCTTGATCATTATTTATAATATACTGCCTGCCCCGGTTTCGCAAGCAAATCTTGCCATTACGGTACAACCAACTATAACTGAAAGATTATCGGTCAATATTGTCGCTATTGTCTATTTCACACACTTCTTGTATTGAGATTTTTTTACCCAAAATGTTCACTTTTCCGTAAAATTTTTCAGCTCTTATACCTCTTTTTTAGATACATTGTTTTGGCAATTAGAAATATAACAAAAAAAAAATTAGCCAATTAGCCATACTGACGCGATGCTGACATTCGGAGATTGAAGCTAACGTCTATGCAAAAATACACTTTACTAGAGTAAAATACATCACCGTAATTTCACTTTACATTAACTGTACTTCAAGTATAATCTTATATTCAGATACAACAAATGTATTGTTTATTGGAAAGCAAAGTCATTCAATGTTTTACAAATTATTATCTTTTGAAATAAACTCCAAACATCAGAATATTAAGAGCAATAATACAATTGAATTAATTGGTTCATACTTCAGTACAATTAATTACTAATAATTCACAATATTTAGTTCTTTAATGATATACAGCGTGAATATAAAATAATGGTCTACATTAATCCTCTATATGCTTTTTATTTATTACACTGTTTCTAATATTAACCTATTTATTGAATTTAAAAGATAATTCATTATGTGTAAAATTAAAAGCATCTCGCTTATCTTTGTCGTGTTTTATCCCTATAGCCTATGAGTGAGTTCAACATGAATCGGTTCCTGGGCACATGGTATGAGGCAGAACGGTACTTCACCGTGAGTGAAGTCGGGAGCCGATGTGTCACCACCAACTACCAGAGCACTCCCGAAGGAAGGATCATCGTATCTAACGAGATTACCAATTCATTGTAAATATGTATTCTTTACTAGCTAAATAACATATTTTGTGTAAACAGTAAAAAACATGCCACAATTCCATGCCAAAGACATATCGCGGAATGCACGGGCTCTTTTAAAAATGATAGTTTCTTAAAAGTCTATTGTAAATAGGGTATTTTTTTAAATAAGGGCCAAGTTTCTTAGAAATAAACATAAAAAAAGTCGAGGCAGTCAAGCATTGCCGACACAAGTGAAAAGTCAAAACCATGTAAAAACTGTGTTCTTTTTTTAAATTAATTATTGAGCAAGCTCTGAGCAATAATTATATATATATCTTTATACAGTTTATTGGTTAATTAAACATATGTTGGGCTGCACATTCTTAACACAAAAAAACAATAGTAGATGTACACGGCCACTATACTGTGCATCGCTAGTTTGACGCAAGCGCCATAAGGTCGGTGACGCTTTGCTAGAATATTGCTGCCGCGAAATCTTTAGCTTTTCTCATGCCAAATACCGCTTAAAGCGTATACAGAAGTAACAGTAAAGTAACAGTGCTTGCATTGTTACATTTCGTTCGGTCAGTGGGAGCGTCGGAGGCCCACCTCTTCTCACCTTTCTCCTCTCCTCTTTCCTTCCTCCTCCTCCCTCAACACAGACTAGGCAACACACTTGCGACTCTCCTGGTGTTGCATGTGTCTATGAACGGGGGTGATTACTTAACATCAGGTTACCCATCTGTACGTTTCCGTTCTATGATATAAAACAAATCCTTGAACGTATACGTAATAGAATACGTACTATGTCACATTGAAATCTTATCTTAGTTTTCTATTACAATTCCTGTAGATGCCTGTAAACTAAAGCAATTAAATTTGAATTTAGATTTGTACATTTTTTTTTATAAAAATCTCATGCTTACTAAATACATTAACCTTTTTGGTCTTACCATGTATAAATAAAAATATATAATGCAAACTAGCGGTCGCGGCGGACGTTATCCAGCCCTAATAATAATAAAAAATCTTGTCAAATTATGCACCTAAACCGTCCTCATGAATCATTTTATCTACTAGTGAAAACTGCAAAAAAATTATCACGAACAGACAGACAGACGTGGCAGGGAACTTTGTTTTGTAATATGTAGTGATTAGGTTTATAAACGTCTAATCAAAAGCAACATAGGAGATAAGATTTCAGACTCAATTTATCCCGATAAGATAAACTATCTCAGCATCTCAATCAATATACCAGATTATAATAAGGTAATGTACAATTACTAATTTGATTTTTATAATTCAGGACAGGGTATAAGCGAGTAATGGAAGGAAGTCTGCAAATGTCGGGCAGAGAAGGCGAAGGCCGAATCCTGGTCAAATACTCCTCTCGTCCATTACCTTACGACTCGGAGTACATAATTCTCGACACTGACTATGACAATTACGCAGTGATGTGGTCATGTAGCGGTATCGGACCTGTACACACTCGTAAGTATTTGGAGATATAAATTCTTAGTATACAGATTCTGCGAAGGACCTTTTTCTTCTTTGATTCAATAAAAATTGCCCGATCTAAATACATGCACATGTAAAGGTATACGTCGTTCACAATCTGGTTGTCGATACAAATCCACATTATTAGCATAAAAGGCAACAAACCAAATTCGGCCACTTTGGTATCGTTGCGCATTTTGTTAATCAGGCTGACCTACACCCGATAAAGCTCTAAAGACAACAACAATGTTGGTGAGCTTAAAACATTTCTTTCAAAACTAGCCTCTGCCCGCTACTTCGTCTGCGTGGATTAGTTACTTTGGAACATTTTTTATTAGTGCTTGGCTCCTATTGGTCTTAGCGTGATGATATATATTGCTTATAATCTTCCTCGATAACGGAGCTATATAACACGAAAAGATTTTTTCAAATCAGATCATTAGTACCAGAGACTACCTTCTACAACGTCACAAACTTTACCTCTTTATAATATTAGTACAGATATAAAAAAGATGGCAGTCCTCGTTATTTTATAATATTATATTTATAAAATATTGTGTTTATTAAATAGTTTTACTAAAAAATTTAGAAGAGTAGGAGTCTTGCTAATTCGATATGCAGGAACGTTATACCTTCACATATTAATATTTTTTGGTTCTATCGATTTTTGTTACGTTATAGGTAAATCAATGTTATTCACTACTTTGTATCAATACTCTTTATAACCAGCTTCTATAGTTATGTTACCATATAGTGGTAAATCAACAAAATACATACCAGAAGTATAACTGATATAACAATCATTATGATCTTGTGCCGTAACCGCCGGAATATTGGTTTGTAAGTTCTAAAACTAATGTGTTCCAACGAGGTTGCCAGAATACACATATATTTATTAGTTTAAATTAACACTATCGGTTAACGTTGAAAAAAATATCATGACGAAACCTTAATCTTATTTATCCGGTGAAGCTATTAAGGCCTTGCTAGGCCAATAGCGTAGTCAGTTCAATAAAAAGAAATTATAATACCACGACATTTGAAGAAAAATATAGAACTGTAGTATTTTCTTTTTGAAATTGTACTTTCATTTGAGAAGAGGCCCCTTACAAACTTTGATTACCTAGCTACCTTCAACTTTAATTTAAATTCCACGATAATAACTGTATTCAGAGAACACGTGGCTGTACACCCGAGAACGCATCCCGTCGTTGTCTGTGATGCAAAGCGCCTACGCAGTGCTCGAAACGTTCAAGATCTCAAGAACATTCTTTGTTAAGTCGGATCAGGCTGACTGCTCCATCTTACCTGACCCTATTGCTATACCTTTGGAAGCCAAGAATAATGAAGAAGGCGAAGTGAAAGAAGTAAATGATGTTGCAGTAAAAAAAGTTGAACCAGTTGTGGTAAATAATTTACTTACTTTATTTTTTCGTATACCATTATCTTCTTATTTATGATTACTATAACCTTCTTTTTTAACTAATATTATATATATGACCAACATTTAACACACTTTAATCCTTACTAATATTATAAAAGATGAGTCTTTTACGTTTCCATACATTAACTACTCAGTCGATCATAATAATATTTTGCATACACATTGTCAGGAGTATAAGTAAATTACTGTTCCCAAGGGAAAGGTCAAAGCTACGTCAATGCGAAAAGCTACTTTATTAATATTACTTTGTACATGAATGAAGTCAACATTGCAATAGATTAATTATTTTTTTACAGTAAAGAGACCTTAACAAACAATAGAAACCGGTGACTAATATAGTGATCTGACTTTATTAAGTCCTATTTCTTATCTCCTTTTTTCTCGTACTTAAATCGCGTCTTCATTAAAATTACAATAACTTTTGATAGACTGAACCGATTGAAATGAAATAAAGACTAAATGCTACTTCATGGTTTTCTTGAAAAGGTTTTTTAACAGTACTTTAACAGTGATGCATGTTCAAACATACAGACAGACAGATATATCTAAAAGTGAATGAAATATGTATTTGTAACTTTTTCCTAAGCACCTGTTACAATTTTTTTTACAAAAATCTAAAGTACAGTCACTTTCGTTTTGCATTCGTATTCTATGTATATAATAAATGTAATAATATTGGTTATTTTATTTAACAGAAGGATGATCCTGAAGTTCCACTAGAGCGATCAGCAGTGCCAGAACAAACAGAAGAATCCGAAAAGCCAATGCAAGTACCTGAACTCATAATGGCTGAGTCGGAAAAGAAAGATGAAACGATGGGTAACCCGAAAAAAGGAGAAATACCAGAAATCAAAGAACCGAAGGAATCAGAATCCTCTCAGTAAAACGAATTTAGTAAATACAGCAGTTACATAATATAACAATGTGCTAAGTCTCTGTAAATTATTTTGAAATCATTAATTCCAAATGATTAAAACTTAATACTGAGATGATGGGACACTCTTGGAAATTTAATGAGTTGTGTAATGATGTGGCAGTTGACCAAATAACAAGTACTAAGAAACCACTTATCAACTCTTATCAACTTCATTCATAACAACTGCGTGTTAGTCATTAAATAAACTTCAAAATAAATTTAGAAATGCAATATTGCTTTTTATTAATTGTTTATCTTAATTCCTTAAAATTATTATAGTACGTATGAATACGTACATACGTATAGATATGAAAAACACAACAATTCAAAAATGTTTCGAAAGACTTTTGGTCTGACTAAAATCAGAAAAGATTTTTGAAGAAAGAAAGAGATTATGTTTTGTAATTATTTCAACACCTTGTGTTTTAGCCGGATATTTCTGTATATAAGATTATCAATTAGAAAATCGTTGAGCGTTTGAGCTATAGTATTTGTGAGCATTTGTGCTATACAGACAAGTATCGAATAAGCCTAACTTAGAATATCACCAAACCAAATTTACTCCACATACCTAAATTCCTGGAAACATGTGTGAGAATGTTACTAATACAATTTTGTGTTACCTTAGTTCTTCTAAACTGCACAAACTGATGTTGATACGGTTTTTGAAATTATTTAGAGAATTTTTTCCTGAAGGTATATGTTTGTGTACGTATATGTAGGAATACTATTGCTTATTGGTGACGCTATTTTGACAAACATGGTATAAATACCATATTTAATTTAACATATTAGTCACGTTGGACATTTAAGTAGATCAGAGTGCCCTAAAAATTTAATGTCTTCGAAGATATCACAGATTTAAAACAAACAAAAATATATGAAACATTCTTAACGTAACTTTTATGACTTAATGAACAAAACCAGACAAAGTGTCAAAAGATATGTAGTTCTAAATCGTTTAGACCTTTATAACGTCACATGTATATATTGCACCAATGGGATACCTGGGCGGGTCGTATTTGTATGACTTATGTAGTAGCCTGCAGGTAACAAAAACTTTGTGTAAGGTTGCAAGATTGTCGAATCACTAATAAGACACATCAAAGGACTGCATTAAATAAATAAATAATTATTTCCTAGAATAATATATGAAAAAAACAATACTATGTTGCAGGGATTTCTGATGGATTATTATTTTGAAATATAGTTTCGAATATAACCTATATATTAATTGCAGCAATCCAGAAGCTAGTCATCTTGGAGTTATATCCTATTACGTTAATTTGTAATTTTAACTAAGTAGTTTAGTATCCATTTATATTCATATAATAGGTGCTCGTTGTCTTTTGAAGAAATGAAATAATAATTAATTAATATTACAACTTTTGTTTGTTGGCACAAAGATATAATAACAATAAGGAATTAGTTACAATTGGTCAGTTGGTCAGGCTGATATTAATTTTGTTTTCAAAAATTTAGTAAACAAAAAGGAACTGGTCTGATTATATTGGTCAGGCTGATACTGAGCGCCCACTCCCGGCCGCTATCCCACTACTGCCCGATACGGGGACTTTTGGCTGCTGGGTTTCCCCCCTGGCCCGGTTCACCCCTCCTTAGTATACCTGCATCCCCCAGACTCCTCCAGGGGATCCATATTAATACCAGGCTTAGTGCGGACGTCCAGTCAACATGGGCCACTCAGCACCAGTGACTCCCGACCTCAAACCATCCTCAGTGCCCGACCTCCGAGTAGCCGGATTACAGGAGACGCCACGCTCCCAGTCGAAGTACTGTTCGAAAATATAGTACTGAATAAACCAACAGTCATAAGTTCGTAACCTAATATTTAGTTTTTTTTTTTTTGTAAATAAAACTAGATTATTTTATATCTACAATAAAATCGTATAGAACTTATTTAAGTTAAATTATTTATATTGATTTTATTGCTATTTATAACAATGCTTTTAACATAACACGGAAAAACCACGTCACACTTGATACAATATGTCTGCGCTACAGTAACGCCATCTACAATATATCCGACTTATCATGAAAGTAGGTAACATTGTACGAAAGATACTTAACAAACTTGGTAACGTTTCTATTAAAAACTGATAGAGGACGCTTTAGTCTAAAATTATTTACTATTCTTTGTAATACGTAAAGAGTACTTTATATAAAAGGATACGATACAATGTTGTCCATATGTAGTAGTCCGGTGAAGCTGTAAAGGTCTGTCAGACCAATACCACAGTATAAATATGAGATGAACTGTGCCAATAGGTAGTCAGTTCGAAAAAAAAAATTCATTGCTTTAGCGTCTTACTTTATTGAACAACACCAAATTGCTACACAGTTCATTTAATTATTAATGCCCACAGTATCTCCGGGATTGGGAAGTCTTGTGCGCCTTTAAGTAGCCAAAAAGGTCCTCATTATTCCAACATAATTAAATTACAATGAAAACCTTTTTTAAAAGATTTATGTTAGATATACATATATAGCAGAGTTATTATGTACCACATTTTTTTTAATTATTTCACTGTATATATACACAATTATAATTTATTATAAAGCAAGAAAATTATCAATAAATAATTTTTAACACATTTAGGATACGATTTTGTGAAAGACTACATTTTGCAGATCATTCTTTCTTGACCTTGATTTTATTTTCTTTTTAACGCGGAAAACATTGCTATTATCTATAAGGATGTTAATTATTATATAACAAACAAAAACATGTACAGTGCAGCAAAACTTGTATGCACATTGAAATTCATATTTTAAAAAATAAGTTCGCCTTTCCACGTCTGATTCTGAAAACTCTACCGGCTAGATATGA